>BLSH010319556.1:42814-56275 GCA_018402905.1 Glandirana rugosa | reverse complement strand
AAAGAAGGGTCAAACTTCTTTAAAGGTGAACGATATTAGAAATATATATAAAATTGTATGTTTAAGTTTTCAGTAAAAATTATAAAAATTAGAACGTCGTAAGTAATTTTATTATAAACCACTAGAACGGTACTTCCAGGAACAAATTTCGTCTTAAAGTGAGATGATAAAGATTAGGAAAAACAAAGAATGTAATCATTTATCTATCCTTTCATATAGTATAAATGAACAAAATTCCTCAGAAGTCCTCCCCTCCTCCCCTTCTCTCAGAAAGAGTAGATTCGTGTGTGAGGACGGACGTATGGACTCGATTCTCATTTACCTCATGTCTCCATGCTTCATGAGAAATCACTTTGAAAGACACCCCTAGCATTTCTGGCCATGACCATCTTACGTAAGGGCAGATTCATGTAGTATTTACTTCCTGGAATCCATTTACTCTTAGCTCAGGTATGCAGGCAGGAGTGTGTGCTTAGATGAGAAAGACTCTCTTCCCCTCCTCCCCTCCTGAAGACTCCTTAAAACAAGTAAATATGATATACTTTCCTATCTATTTACTAATGTAAGAAACAAAAAGGATTAGAAATAGTAGAGTGAAATTCTGCTTTAAACAAGGACCTTCATGGCAAGATCACCAAATATTATTTTAATGAATGCTGCAAGATTAAAAATATTAAAAATGACTTTTGAATTTGTATGTTAAAATATATATAAAGATTATAGCAAGTGGAAATTTCTTCAAACTGGGAAGAAATTTTCCCTTAGACAGTTATCACAGGAAAGGATGATTTATCCATTAACTGATTTCTCCTCTATTCTTGTTCTGGTGACCACTCTAAAATGTTGGATTCCCCATAACTTTCTGACTCCATAACAACTGTCACTAGGACAAATAGAGAGGGTGAATCTCCCTAGTGAGACAGAAAAAAGTCTAAAAAGAGGTTTGATCCTATACTACTAAACTAAAAAAAAAATAACATTTTGATATTAGATGCAAGGCCCTAACACTTTCACATGTTTGTCCCACTATGGATGAGTGTTTCTGAACTTTCTATATTTCGCACGAAGTACCAGAGAAATATAAAGGATTCCCTGACTTGTAAGGCCAATGAATTCTTCCCACCGGGGATCGAAATAACATGGTACAGAGATGGAGAAGTCCTAAAGAACCAGTTCATGGAAAATGGAACCTACCAAGTCACCAGCAATGTGACAATCACACCGACCGATGATGACCAGAACCGGACCTTCTCCTGTAGAGTCCAACATGACTCTCTACAAGAGCCTCTATAAAAGGACTTCCAACTCATCCACGAAGGTCTGAATAATTGTCCACTTCTCAAGTTAAATGTTTTTGTACATTTGTCCTTAACATAGCATTTAAGAGTGATGTCAGAAAGTGGAGAATAATAGGGCACTGTAGGACCAGACAGGAACATTTGTCCCTCCTCCCCCTCCCACCCTTAGAGCAAGGTTCCAAATAAGTTAGGAGTAAAGGGTTGACAAGGGGCAGGGGTGTAGTGATTAGTCATGGGCGGAGTTTTATGTGACAGCGGAGGTGAATCCTTGAACTGCGTGATCAGTGTTCATATTGTGTTAATATGCACTGGTCACATAATTTAAAGCGGAGTTCCACCCAGAAAATGTTTTTTACATCATTCAAGTCCTTTGCCTATATAGACTTACCTTTGAAGGAAAAACAATTTTTATACTCACCCTCACAGTCGCTTGTTGCTACGTGGTCCCTGTATTCTGCCCCTTTTTGGTCCTAGGCTCTTTTCCTCACATCTTGCTTCCCCTGGCCTCCTGGGAGATGTGACTCATAATTTCCCAGGAGTCAGTGGGCTTCCCTGTACTGTAAAATCGTGTTATTTCCAGACAGGAAATGACGCAATTTAAGGCGGACCGAGATTGAGGAGTGCATGATGGTTACCCACCATGCACTTCTTTCAGGAAGAGATGCCAGGAGACTACGGATGGGCTTCAAATGCCCTCACTTAAAATGGAAAAGTCCAGCAGTGAGAGAAACACAATTGTGAGTAAAAAATACACGTAATTACTAAGCGGTTTGAATGTAAGGAAACAAAAGGTTACATCTATTTAGTATTAAAAGAGTGGATGCCAAAAAAAAAAAATAATTTTTGGGTGGAACTCTGCTTTAAATATCAATGGATGTTAAGGAAGCTGCATTAGGTGGACTTTATTGGTAGGACATCTTTTTTACATTCTTCATCTATAAAATTAAATTTGAAATGGTACTGGATAACAGGAAATTTTAAAGCACCGCATCCCTTTTGAAAACAAAACAAAATTTGAATTTGAATTTTGTCTATTCTAATTTATGTTATTTTGATATTTAGTGAGTACAAACTTTATCTTCAAATCACAAACAGTGCCATCAAAATTCTCTCCTGAGAAAGCCACTCTATGGCGAAACATGTGGAGAAAAGAATAGATGTAACTGTATATTTGTGCTTAAGGATCATTATAATCACATACATGCAATGAACATTGTAATTTTACAATTGTATAAATAAACTGTTGATAATTTTTACATATGGTTTTGTGTTTTTGGCACCTTTAGGCCTCATACACACGGGCGTATCTAAAAAAATAAACAAAACGTCGGGTCCGACGTCAAGGAAAAAAAGTTGACGTTTTTCGGCGTTATGCATTGGCGTTTTTGAGCGTTAGTGAGCGTCGGCGTCAATAGGCGTTTTTTAAAAAAAATCATCCCTCTGCTATTTTTCAACCTAAAAACGTCGGCGTCAAAAAACGCTGGTACAATATTACGTGGCGTTTGTTGGCGTTTTGTGGCGTCGGCGTCAAAAAACGTCAAAACGTTACAGCCTCAGAACGCGATGGCCATGGGTTCTACTTTCTGTTCACTAACGCCGACGCCACCTACAGCTCAAAAACTCCGACGTTTTTATGGGGCCATTGACTAACATGGAGAGCTGCAAAAAACGCCAGAAAACGCCGGCGTCAAAAAACGTCCGTGTGTATGAGGCCTTAAAGTCCCAATCTCTCTTCTTCTTTTTGATTTATTCTTCATCTATAGTTACATATTTGTTCTATGTCTTTGCCATCTTATATTAATTTTTTCTTCACTAGATTACCTTCTTTCTAATGCTCTCACTCATTACATTAATTCACTCACGTAGCTCCTAGGCCTCTATTTTTTTGTTTTTCTATTTCAACATCTGCTGCTTAGGGGTCAATACAGGTAGTGAACAAGTACGTTGAGTTTGTGTGAAACACGTCTACTTTTCTGTGTAACCTGTATACCTCTGGCATTTGTGAATAAAGGATATTTCTTCATTTAAGCTCCTGGTGGTGTGCGGCTGATTTTCGTCTTTTATCTAGGGGTCAATACAGCACATACATCAGCTAAACATTGGGTGGCTTTTACCTGCCACTCTCCTGCCTGTCTGCAGATTTGAGGACTTTCATCGCAGTATACATCCACCACTGTCATACGTTTCTGCTACCCTACATGGTGATGAGGACCCCTTAGCAGCCATTGATGTACCAGGCTGAGCACTTTCTCTGTCTCCTTCATGCGTGACTCGTGATCATTTCGGGTTAAATGGTTATTTATAACCCCTCTGTAGACACATTTTTTAACGGTGTCCCACACTTTATGAGCATTATTTTTAACCACTATGACCACATACCCCTTAGGAAGATATCGCACTACATCGAAACGCGTTGGGTCCTTCTCTGCCTCCCTAGTGCGGCAGATGAGTGGTCTTTTTACCTGTGTGTTTAGTGTCTTGTACAACATTTGTTAGTTATCATTATTTTTGTTGTGTTGTGTATTTTATACGCACATTGTGCATGTGGGGTACTATCCACTATTTCAATGGAATGTGCCTTTTTAATTATACAAAATAAATGTTATATTTTATTTATCCTTGATCATTTATTGCTGAGTTGGTTCTCCCTCCAAAGTCCCACAGGGGGTTTTCTTATGCTACTTCGGTCCAATTAGGGATGGGGACATAACCAACTGTTTACATACGTAGGTTATACTCACAACTTCCAAGATACTTAAATTGATATCTCAGCATGGTAGCCTGGCAGGCCAAGAGAGAGAGATGAGCATATACCCTCCCTCCTGAACCATACTAGGCCATATGCCTTGAACATGGGTGGGTATTTTGCTATGGGAGGTTCTCCCCTGACAATGCATCTTCTCCCCATATTAATGAGGAAAAAGGTCTCTTCCACTCAACCCTGGCCCAGTGGTTGTAGGGTTCTGTGGGAGGAGGGTTATCAGTAATCTAAGGCCCCTTGATAAAAAAGTGTGCACCCAGATACTGCTAATACTACTAATGTACCCCTTCTGTATACTAATTACCCTGGTATGGGGTAGGCACATGGTCTCCCCCTTATTTAATACGTGGGGTTCAAGATTCAGCCATAAGTCACCCCATTTTACTATTAGCCCAGCCTTGTTTGGGGCACACAGAGGTGGGAAGGAAGCCCTTGTTTATCAGTCTATCAACATTGGGACAAGGGTGCCATCTTTCCATTATCAGGAAGTGCATAGGACATTAATTACCTTTCAGGTTGGTACATGTCATAGAAAATACATATATATATATATATATATATATATATATACGCAAAACAGGTGTGGTGGACAGCACAACAGATGAAGGTAGTGCACAAATGATCAGGTCGTCCCACCGACCATATATAGAAGAAATCCAAGACGTAATCGTTGCAGTTTAGTATTTTTTCAGAAGTCCAAAAAAGTACTTTTAAAACATTTACAAGTCATACTTGCATATATATAGGTTGCCCAAGGTGCATAAAAATCCCATTGATCCACTGGGACGCCCCAGAGTGGCAGGCATTGACTCAGTGACAGCTCCTTTAGCTAAATTTTTGGATAAATGTTTAACTCCTGCTATCATAAAAACGAAATCGTACATTAAAGATACAGGAGGTTTTTAAAGAAGATTTCAAGTATTAAAGTTGCCCCTGGGTCTCTGCTTGTGACTTGGGACGTCTCATTCC
The DNA here is from genome assembly GCA_018402905.1 of Glandirana rugosa. Taxonomy (NCBI): domain Eukaryota; kingdom Metazoa; phylum Chordata; class Amphibia; order Anura; family Ranidae; genus Glandirana; species Glandirana rugosa. The sequence goes on along the minus strand of BLSH010319556.1, from coordinate 51,247 downwards.
CCATGAGTTGGGTTTAGAAGCATGTCGCCGCTTATTGATTGGTCAGAGAAATTACACAGACACACAGATTTTGTTTCTTTTAAAACTGTTACAAATTGTTTTGGAAGAGAATGTCTTCCTATTTAAGGATACCTTTTTCTTACAGAGCAGATGATCGGCGATGGGTTCAAATGTTGCCCCCCGTATGCAAATGCATTCATGGATATGATTGAAAATTCATTCATCTATAATAATAGTTTATTTCAACAAAATTTCAGACAATGTGTTTGCTATATGGGGGGGGGGGCACCATTGATACCCTAATTTTATTTCATGAGTATATTAATTACTTACTCCCGAGTCTAAAGTTTAATATATTGTATAGCGATGAAGGGATATCCTTTCTGAACACTCACCTTGAACTACAGAATGACCGAATTGTCAGTGATCTATACACCAAACCAACTGATCGAAATCAATTGCTCCATATTAGGAGCTTTCATCCGCCCAATGTCTTTAAATCTATTCCCAGGAGCCAATTTTCCAGAGTAAATAGGATAGTTATGGATCCAGCCAGACGGGTTGCTAGACTGAATGAGATGGAACAAAAATGAACTCAAAGGGGATATCCATTACCCTTAGTTCAAAGAGAAAAGAAACATTTAAATCAAAATACTTTAAGAAACATGATTCCCAGGATCCCATTTGTTTCACAGTACCATCCTTACTCTTCTAAAATATGTAATGTTTTCAAAAAGCATTGGTCTATTTTAAAAGAACATTTTCCTACTGTTCTTGAGTTTCAGACTCCTCCATTGCAATCCCATTGAAAAGGTAAAACGATAGGCGATCGTCTGGTGAGAGCAGATTCATTTCAACCATCTCAACCTAAACTGACTTTTGTAGGACCTCCTAAAATGGGATCATATCCCTGTTTAAATTGTGTTCAATGCAATTCCATAATCAGGGGGACTGGGTTCTCTCACTCACATACAAATATAAAAATTCAAGGGTATTATACTTGTCGATCCTCGTATTTTGTATACATTATTAAATGTCCTTGTGGTTTCCTCTATATGGGTGAGACAACCCAGAAAGTAAAAGATCGAATCACCTGACATAAATACTCGATTCGGGATAAATTGACCCAACTACCTTTAGCAAGATATTTTGTGGAAAAAGGTCATGCAGTGTCTCAACTTAGATTTATGGTTATTGATGAAGCTAAAAAAAATAGAAGAGGAGGAGATCGGGAGTTATTTTGGAAAAGACTCGAAGTAGAATGGATCGATCGTTTAGGGGTTATTGCACCTGGAGATTTAAATTCGGATTTTTATTAGCATTTATTTTTATAGGACAATTGCTATTGGGATTTGTGCATTTTTGCAATATATATATAGATTTAGTCTAAATGATTTTTTGTATCATCTACAATTTTACCGGAATATTATTAACAATATTTTCTTATGACATTTATGATGAGATGGTGACACATATATATTTTTTCACTTTTTAACAGGATTCTATGATGAAGTAAAGTGTAATCCTTAGAGTAGAGAATTTTTGAATCTTGCATACTTCCTTCTTCAGGGCCGATCCTAGGGTCACAGACGCCTGGGTGCAGAAATATTTCTGGCACCCCACATGGGCGTGGTTATCTTGCTAACTCCTCCCCTTTACAAATGTTTCCATGGCAGTGACCTAAAGACAGAGATGCTGACCTAAGGAGTCTGTTACCCCAATATCCTCCCACAATCTCTTAACAATAAACAATGGTCAGAGACTGCAGAAATGATACAGCAGATGGTCAGAGACTGCAGAAATGATACAGCAGATGGTCAGAGACTGCAGAAATGATACAGGAGATGGTCAGAGACTGCAGACATGATACAGGAGATGGTCAGAGACTGCAGGAGATGGTCAGGGGCTGCAGACATGATACAGCAGATGGTCAGACACTGCAGAAATGATACAGGAGATGGTTAGAGACTGCAGACATGATACAGCAGATGGTCAGAGACTGCAGAAATGATACAGCAGATGGTCAGAGACTGCGGACATGATACAGGAGATGGTCAGAGACTGCAGAAATGATACAGGAGATGGTCAGAGACTGCAGGAGATGGTCAGAGGCTGCAGACATGATACAGCAGATGGTCAGAGACTGCAGAAATGATACAGGAGATGGTCAGGGACTGCAGACATGATACAGGAGATGGTCAGAGACTGCAGGCATGATACAAGAGATGGTCAGAGACTGCAGAAATGATACAGGAGATGGTCAGAGACTGCAGAAATGATACAGGAGATGGTCAGAGACTGCAGGCATGATACAAGAGATGGTCAGAGACTGCAGACATGATACAAGAGATGGTCAGAGACTGCAGACATGATACAAGAGATGGTCAGAGACTGCAGACATTGTACAGGAGATGGTCAGACTGCAGAAATGATACAGGAGATGGTCAGAGACTGCAGACATGATACAGGAGATGGTCAGAGACTGCAGACATGATGCAAGAGATGGTCAGAGACTGCAGACATGATACAAGAAATGGTCAGTGACTGCAGACATGATACAAGAGATGGTCAGAGACTGCAGACATGATACAACAGATGGTCAGAGACTGCAGAAATGATACAGCTGATGGTCACAGACTGCAGAAATGATACAGGAGATGGTCAGAGAGTGCAAACATGATAAAGCAGATGTCAGATACTGCAGAAATGATACCGCTGATGGTCAGAGACTGATCAGTGCCACCTCATTAATGCAGTCTGTCAGTGCCACATCATCAATGCAGACTATCAGTGCTACTTCATCAGTGCCACCTAATCAGTGCCACCTAATTAGTGCCACCTCATCAGTGCATACCAGTACTGCCTCATCAGTGCCACCTCATCAGTACCATCAGTGCCCATCAGTGCCACCTCATCAGTGCATACCAGTGTCACCTCTTCAGTGCCAGCACATCAGTGTCTACCAGTGCCACCTCATCAGTGCATACCAGTGTCACCTCTTCAGTCCCAGCACATCGGTGTCTACCAATGCCACCTCATCAGTGCATACCAGTGCCACCTCATCAGTGCATACCAGTGCCACCTCATTAGTGCAGTCTATCAGTGCCATCTCATCAGTGCATACCAGTGCCATCTCATCAGTGCCAGCACATCAGTGCAGTCTATTAGTGCCACCTAATGAGTACCCATGTGTGAAAAATGTGAGATCAGAAACTCACCTCCTCATTGTGGCCATTACACTCTGTCCATTCATTTTTAAGGCAATCCCGCCCCTCCTGTGGACTAAATTTCCCATAATTCTTTGCAGTACAGGAGGGAAGGGGAGGGAGGAACACTCTGCTCTGTTTCCCTCCCCTAACCTCTGTACTGTGGGGAGAGAGCAGGGAGGAGGGAGCAGACATAGGAGGAGAGGGGCGGGATGCTGGGAAAGGGCAGACAAGAGTCTTTATGACAGATGCAGGGCTGGGCAGCTTCCCAGAGGGCGGCGGCCGTGAGATGAGAAGAGCCCTCTCTGTCCTGTGAATGATACTCAGAGGAGGAGCGGCTTCAGCCTGTGTGCTGCATGTAGCATCGCTGCTCCTCCTCTGAATATTATTCTCTGGATAGAGTGGGCTCTTCTCATCTTGCAACCCCCTCCCTCCGGGAAACTGCTCGGCAGGAATCAGCACTGCGAAAGTGGAGAGAAGGGAGAACTCTTACAGTTTGGTGCCCCCCAACCCGCGGCGCCTGGGTGCAGTGCACCCCGGGCACCCGCCCAGGATCGGCCCTGTCCTTTTTCTGTTGTTTGAGATAATATATAAGAAAGCATGATATAACAAAGTGAAGCAAATGAAACATCAACGGTTTCCAATTGTTGTAATTTGACCAATTTTGGTTATGTTGATTGATCACACATGTGTATATAGTCTTTGGATGCAGTCTGTCATTTAGATGATGCTTAGCCTGAGGAAGGGCGTTCAGTACTTTGCCTGAAAGCTCGCTATCTGAATGATGATCACTGATATGCAAGTATGACTTGTAAATGTTTTAATAGTCCTTTTTTGGACTTCTGAATAAATACTAAAGTGCAACGATCCCGTCTTGGATTTCTTCTATATATATATATATATATATACGCAGTGACACAGGCGTCGTTACACCCCAGATGAGGACTGTGTAGTCGAAACATGTTGGGCCGTACAGCCTAGATGTCACTGCGATCTATTTGATGCTTTTATAGTGCTTTTTTATATCCGGAAATGTGAGTTTCTTTTTATTTGTAATAAACTATCATTGGAATGGTCTTACGCTATGTGGAGTTTTTCTCCTTTTTCCCTTGTTAAACCAAACCATTAAAGTGTCATGCAGGCAGTCACTTGCTGATCTGTTACAGTTCCGAAGAGGAAGGAACAACCGTTTGGTGTGCTACACCCCCTGCGAGTCTGACCCAGCAGGCGTACATAGTTCATAGTGAACACTGGATCAGCACTTTACTGTTTTGGGTGTTATACCCTCTGTCTTTTTTGACTTAGCAGACGTATGTCCATTTGTGTCCAGTCCATTTGGTAAGCCTCTGTAAAAACCAGTAAAGGGAGTTGTGAGCACAAGGTGTCTTTCCGGAGAATTTGCCTTATTGCACCATAAAAGATGGACTTTTTATGAATCCCTCTACATACATACCAATTGCACATTCACTTTGCACTTTATTGAAATTTTGTATATTTTGACTTATGTACTTTATCATAAGCAATTTGCACCTTATTTATTTCGCACTTTGTATTTTTATTGTATGGACATTTGCCATTATGTCCTCATTTGCAATACACCAATAGAGGTTTGCATTTGCACCTCATCAGTGTCGTATGGACACTTATATGTCCTTTTATAGTGAGACATTTATACATGTCCCTTTACATTGAGGAATTGCACATTTATTATTTGTTTTTGAAGTTTTAGCGCCGCACTATTACTGAATAATTCTGTTGCTGGTCAATTTTTGTGCTGGTGGCTTGAACGTAAAAAGATTTGCGCAGTATTAGATCCACCCTTTTCTTGTATAGAGGTATGGAAGGTTTAAGAGTTAAGTTAAGTGCACTTGTGGAGACCATGCAGAGTGCAGGGCGGCGCCCGCTTCGCTACTGGGGAGTAGTAGTGGAAAATGCTGGACAGGTGGATGTGACCAGAGCTCAGCGTGTCCCTCATAAAAACACAATTTACAGAGAAGGTGTACATTGTCACTGGGAACTGAAAGTTACATGGAGAACAGTTACAGTGCCATGGTACATGGAGTACATTCATCTCTAAAGCCCCTTTCACATGGGCTTTCCGATCAGGTCCGCCTGTCGGTTTTTCAGTCGGACCTGGTCAGACACTCCATTCAGCCATATAGAGTGGAGGATATCAGTGGAGACATGTCCACTAACACCCGCTGCTATCCGATCCGATCCTGTCCGTGAAATCCAGACAGATGCAGACCCTTTTTTCCACCCATCTGGCAGATTGGAACAGGGGATCTGTTTTCATCCGATCTTACCATAGAAGAGAGCGGGGCTCTTACAGGTCCATCTCAGCACAGTGAGCGTAAGCGGATCGCCTGTGTGAAAGAGCTCTAAGAGTAGAGGTCTGCCTTAAGGTTTAGTATTCCCCCACAGCAGCTTCAGCCTTACCCCAGGGCATTGATGAACATGACACAAACAAAGGTACCCCATGTGTATGTAGTAAAGTGACCCTGTAAAAAGTGCCTCACGTAGCCTAGAAGGACCTTGAGTTTTGGGCCCAATGAGAAGGGAAACATGGAGGACCTGACAAACACCCACCCGCCTAACCCCCACCCCCCTACATACTGATCAACAAGATATACATCAAAAACATTATCACACACAAATAAGTAATAGTGATTTACTCATTGATCCCAATGTCCCTATTTTTGGAACCAAATCCTTCTTTTCTCCTCAGCTGTACCTCTTGCAGTGACATATAATTCACAATAAAAATGTACAAATTAGTTACTAAAAGTGTTATAATACACTAACATTATCAATCATTCTCTCTATAGCGGTACCCTCATAGGGGCTGCTGGATATTGTGGCCCACCTGTCACCCTGCCCAGCCCAGCATTCACTTCTCAGTCACTCCAATACAATGAATGAGCTTTGTTTTTGTATGTATTGAGGAGATTAAACTTGGATGGGGAAAGGAATTTATGGGATGCATACCTTGTACATACTACTACTTTAGTCTCCTCCAGCACTTTCCTTACTTGCAGACTATTCCTTCTCTCTCTTCCTCCTGCGCAACTCTTGCTCCCCGGGTCAGGTAGCACATGTTTTGTAGAAGTTAGGTCTGATTCTGACTCAGCCAGGCCTTTAGTACTGCCTTTTGCGGGCAGGGACCGCGGGCCCCTTTAAGTGTAGGAAAGTCCTGTGCTAGCTGTCCCACAGATGGACTACTGATCCCAGCCAGACCTTTTCAGGCCCTGCCAGCCCTCCTGTCTGCAGCTGCCTGACTCCACTGCCCATGACACCACAGTCCACTCTGCTGGCTCTGCATCCATCCCAGGCTGCAATCTCCCAGTCCTCTTAGGCGTGTCTCCCCAGTCCTCTTGACTGTGCATGTCACCCTCACCAGCCCTCCTGGCTGCTACCGGTGGTTCCCTCCTGGAGACTTGCCCGGCAGTACTCTCCACTGTCCTCTCTTGCTTCTCTTTGTGTCTCCTGTCCAGGACACCTCCGTATGTTGTAAGAGGGTCCTGTCCGCACCTGTGCCCAGGCCCAAGGTCACCCCCCCAGGCTGGGGAACTCCCTCAAAGGCCCCGACAACCTAGTACTCCATCTCCAGTTCTTCCACCAACAATTCCTCCCCAGCTGGGCTGACTCACGGTATTTAAATAGACCTGACCCCTGCCAATCCAGGATGGGGATTGGTCAGGGCTCCTTAGAATACCCCAGATGTCTACACCTCCTCTCCCCAAAAAGCTCCAGAACTTTCTGAAAATAAGTGGGAGGTTCTGATAACACCACCTGTGAGTCACCCAGCTCTACTCTGAGCCACTCCCAGCCCAGAATGAAAGCAAACAGACCTAGCCACCAGCTAGGCCTGCCTAAATTTTGCCTACACTTAAAAAAAAACTCTCACTCTAGCACCTACCTAGGTAGAGGGTGCTACATCTACAAGATTACATTTGAAAAGCTGGTATAAAGGAATATTGAAGAAAAACAAGGAAAAATCACTTGTAGACATAACCACGTTTGTGTATTATTCTTGACTATGGAGGCATAGGAGGAAGGTATTCTTTGCCTAATATAATGGGGGTCATTTACTATAGCGCTGCCGCAAAATAGCAGCAAAATTACCGCAATTTGTGGCAAATTACCATGATCCGCAGTAAATAGCGCTAAAACGGTATTCACAATAGCGCTGGCGGCAGATTACTCCCAAAATGGAATTCACTATTGCTCCCAGGTCACAGATAATGCCCAAATCCTTACTCTAGCCAGGACCTGGAGTAGTGCAAATAGTGTTTAGAGCATGATCTGATCCCCTAAATTGTACTAAAATATGCAGCATATTGTTTAAAGATAATCTGCCTTTAAACTGTGTGAAAAAGTGATTTCTACACTGAAATATCTTAAAAAGTCTGAGAAGAGATAAATTCCCTGTCTCTTTACATTTAGGTGCAGAGCAAAGCTGAGCACAACTGAGCATGCTCAGACACAAAACAACTTTTTACCTCTCATGGAGTAATTCCATGAGTAGATAGTGAATACCAAAATGAGAGCTGTTTTAAACAGTTTTTTTTAGGAGGGAAGATGAGAGTTATGTAGCCCAATGCAATTTACAGCCATTCATTCTAATGGTACAGTTGTTATTTCCCCCAAATAAATCCTTTTCATGTTGAGATGAAATGTACCTTTCTCTCAAAAAAATTGTCCTTGCAACAATGTTGCAATTTTCATCTATTTTGTTTTTAAGAATGCTAGAATAATCCTTTCATGTTTTGACAAAATATTTTTTTCTCTGTCACTTTCACTTGATATATATCTCACAAAAATATTTCCCCAAACTCACACAGGTGTCTTTACAAACCAAAAACAATAACAATGCTTATGGAAATTTAAAATTAGTCCCATTTTTTATTTTTTGTTCTTTCCAAATGATCCTAATTTGAGCCCAAAAATGTGATATGTGTGCCAACATCAGAAATAAAAATGTCATTACCAATAATCAGAGGATAACATTACTATTCTACGCTCACGCAGCAAGAACCACCAAATATCACAGAATAAATTTAGAAGATTAATTCCTGACTAATGTAATTCCTATATATTCCTAGAAATGCAGTATCTGCGTATTTATGTGTAGAAGGACTTGACATGCAGTAGCCCTGTGGTTTAAAAGGTAGCAATTCTGTATACCATTGCAGATGTCCTGAGTTTGATTCCCAAGCATGTTACT
>BLSH010319556.1:16023-26626 GCA_018402905.1 Glandirana rugosa | reverse complement strand
CTTCTTTGTTGTTATCACAGACACCATTTTTACGTACAAAAGTTCTAATCTCAACTCGCTTGGACTTGCCATTTCAAGCCCAAGTATGGCCTGAAATCCCACAGGCACAGGGCTTGTAAACTCTTTTACAGGCCCAAGCTCCAAGCCCATAAAAAAACGCGGACAACTTATCGACGTCCCGTCGGTTAGTTGTTCGCAAAGTGAGCAAACGGGAATCTTCGGTAGTGTCGGTACGGATGATTACCGTACCGACACTAACCGGTCACGTAGTACACTGGGTCGGAGATATATTCGACCTCAGTTCATCACGACGTACAATGCACTGGCCAATCACTGCCATGCCATTAGTAGGCATGGCTGTGATGGCTTCTAAGGGCAAACGAGTGAAACGCTTGTTGATTGGCTGCCCTGCAGCTATTCAACAGGCGCAAAAAAATACCCGAACCTCGAACCCGGACATTTTCTCAAATGTTCGGGACACGGACACCCTAAAGTCCGGTATGAACCCGAACTTTACCGTTCAGGTTCGCTCAACTCTAATCTTGAAAACATGCATTTTTACCACAGACACTATTGTTGTTTCTTCACTTCACTTTAGCACTAGCTCTTTATTAATGCTTATTTGAACTGTACTGTGATATATGTATATTTATGTCTTGCAACAGTGGAATACCTATTTTGTGACTTATATATCTACAAATCTGATGTTCTACCAATGAGGTTCAGACATATTTTAATCATAGTTAAATAGTGAATATTTACCTACTTTGATAATAAGGATTATTCAATACTCTCCTTTTTGATGTCATCCAAGTGAGTCTTACCATTGGGTGTATTCACAAAAACCCACCGTTTAATTTATACAGCACCCGTCTAGCAGCACCCCCACACACATCCTTTCAAATTTGAATCTGTGTATGCATGACATATATCAGTGGAGGCAGCAGCTATTTTTCATCAGGGTTGCCAATACAAACCATCTTAATTGTTATCTACCCCATCAATCCCCATTAGGCAGCGCATAGCCATTTACTACATAAAATGAATGAAAAAAAAAAAAAAAAATTTAAAGCGCCACCGTAACCGCGAGTTCACGCAGCAAAGAAAATGCATATGTAAGTCACGCCCGCATATGAAAACTGTGTTGAAACCACACATGTGAGGTATCGCCGCGATCGCCAGAGTGTGAGCAGTAACTCTAGCAAAAGACCTCCTCTAACCTCGTAACCGTTAAAAATGTTTAAAGCATCGCCTATGGAGATTTTTAAGTACTGGAGTTTGTCGCCATTCCACAAGTGTGCGCAATTTTCAACCGTAACATGTATGGTATCTATTTACTCAGTGTAACATCCTTTTTCACAATATACAAACAAATTGGGCTAACTTTACTTTTGTGTGATTTTTTTTTTTAACTCAAAAAAGCTAATTTTTTCCAAAAAAATTGCACTTGAAAGACCGCTGCGCAAATACCGTGTGACAAATCGTATTGCAATGATCGCCATTTTATTCTTTAGGGTGTTTGAAAAAAATATATAATGTTTGGGGGTTCTAAGTAATTTTCTAGCAAAGAAAATAATTTTAACTTGTTAAGTGTAAAAAAGGGCTCTGGGTCTTAAGTGGTTAAACTAATTTACAACAGCAGGTCCCGTTCCTGCCCCCAACAAGAGTAACTGCAAGGGGATACAGTGTTCTGGCACCGCCAGCACCCAAGGCACAATTTTTTGCCCCCCTTGTCCCCATCAACATGGGGACAAGGTGCTTTGAGGTGGGCCCCCTCCCCCAAAACACCTATACTCCCCATGTTGAGGGCATGTAGCCTGGTACGGTTCAGGAGGGGGGGCTCACCCCCCCCCCATCCTAACCGGCCAGGGCTGCATGCTCGGATCAGGGTCTGGTTTGGATATTAGGGGGAACCCCCACATCACTTTATTTTTAAATATGGCTTGGGGTTCCCTTAACCACTTCAGCCCCGGAAGGATTTCACACTTTAGGACCAGAGCTCTTTTTGCGATTCGGCACTGCGTCGCTTTAACTGAAAATTGCGCGGTCGTGTGACGTTGTACCCAAAAGAAATTTGCGTTTACGGATGATGAGAATTCATTTCTGGGGTTTTTTTTCTTTACTAGTAATGGCGGCGATCTGCGATTTTTAGCGGTACTGCGATATTGGGGCGGACATGTCGGAATATTTTGACACTTTTTTGGGACCATTGGCATTTATACAGCGATCAGTGCTATAAAAATGCACTGATTACTGTGTAAATGCCATTGGCAGTGAAGGGGTTAACCTGCAGGGGGCGCTCTAAGGGTTAACTGTGTTCCCTGGGCGTGTTCTAACTGTATGGGGACTGCCCTAGCAGGGGAAGGGAAGTGATCACAGCTTCCATGTAAAGGAAGGCTGTGATCACGGTCCTTCCCCCCTCACAGAACAGAGGTCCGTGTTTACTTACACGGACCTCCGTTCTTTCACTCCAGGGGGGGCATCGCGGGTAGCCGGCGGAGATCGCATCCACCGCACCCGCTCCCTGGCCCTCCCGGACACAGTGAGCGCGCGGGCGCGCCTCCGGCGGCGCGCGCTCACTGTGCGCGATCTGGCAGCCGCCGTCATATGACGGCGTTTTGCCTTACAGAGCCACTCTGTCGCCGTCAAATGCCGATCAGCGGTCGGCAAGCGGTTAATATGGGGGGGAACCCCACACACTTTTTTTCAGCGATTTTTTTTTTTTTTTTGTATATTGCCGGGAACCGGCAATACATTACAGCCACGATTTTGAATGACATTTTTTCCTATGGAAATGTTATTTTGCTCTGGCTATGTTCTACACCTCACAGAGATGCGCCATTTTACACACAGATTAAGGACACCCCCCCAGGCACAATATATATAAAGGAATTTTTCTTTTTTTTTTTTTTCACTTTAAGCATTATTAAAATCACTGCTCCTGCAAAAACGATTGATTTAAAACCTTTTTTTTTTCCATTGATACAAGTCCCCTAGGGCAGGACACGGGTCCCCATACACTTTTTATGGCAATAACATTGCATATAAGCCTTTAAATGAGCACTTTTGATTTTTCATGTCCCATAGACTTTAATGGTGTTCTGATGTTCAAACGTTTTGTCTGTTCGCATGTTCTGGTGCGAACCAAACCGAGGGGTGTTCGGGTCATCCCTAGTAACGATCATAATAGGTATACGCAACGCTGTATCTTGGCCTAGGCCAACAAGGCCCAGGCCTAGGGCGGCAATTTGCAGGGGGGCAGCATGAAAAGAGTCCCCGACAGCTAGTACTACACTTTTAGTCCTATTGGGTGGACTGGGCCAGGAGACAAACTGGTCTGGCACCCCCATAAAGCGGCTGCACTTGCTGACAATACCGGCAGGCCCCCATCAGAGGGGGACAGCTCATACATATGTAGGGGACCCAGGCGTCCCAAGGGGCCCAGGTGGCGGGCCCCAACCAATGAGTTGTTGTGCTGCCCCATAGCCAAACAGGAAGTGTGAGGAAATATTTTAAGGAAATCCATTCCAATACCCCCAAGGCCCTCAGAACTAGTGTCCCCACTAGGAAATTTCAGGGCGGGTCTTAAACAGGAAGGGGTGTGGCCTTGACAGGAAAGGGTGGCTCATATTTAAATTAGGGGGGTGCATGAGTTTAGTCAGGCCTAGGGCAGCACAAAACCTAAATACACCGCTGGGTATACGTGGAAAAGTGTAACGACTGAATCAAGGATTGAGCATTGTTTTGTAGCGAATGGTGTGAGTGCGGGAATTGTGTGATCATTTATTTTCAGATCCTAGTTTGGTTTTGGTTCAATAAAAGTGGAAGGAAGTGTGTGCAGAGAGGTTTGTGGTCGTTGAATGAGTTGTTGATAGAGGATGAAAGGATGTGTGAGCAGTTCCGAGTGATGTATGAGAGGTGTAAAAAAGCAAAAAAATAAGATTTCGAAATAGGTTGAAGTGATGGGATTGGGACAAAATTCAATGCAAAACTTTTTTCATTGGGGGGGGTATTTATATAAGAGAAAAGAACAGAGACAACAGTATTTCCTTTTGAATACAAGATGGCAGTATATGATCACGTTGAAGGATATGGGTGTGGATGTGAGTGAAGAGATGGCAAGTGTGTGAGGAAAGGAAAAGATGGATGAATGGGAAAAGGGGGGAAAACCAGTTTCAAGGCACCCCCTTTCCTCATGGGATTTCAGGCAGTGGCAGTTTCTAGCTCCCCCCAAAGTTAGTTTAGTGGGGACAGATAGGAGGATTTTCATTGGTTGGATTATGTAATGGAAGGTTCTGGAAATGATGGGACCCCTATAAAAAGGGGGGGATATGTGAGGAATTTTGCCAGTTACCTCAAGATTTTAAGAGGTCAGCTCCCCCCCCCCGTCACAGCTTTTTATATGGTGGGACCTTCTATAAGAAGGGGGTAAAAATTTTAAAAAGGAAATTAATATATTATATCAGCCCAAGCCGTAGTGGCTGGGCTGTCCTTTGGTAAAGTTATTTGAGAATTTGAAAATATGGAAAGATTAATATTATAAAAGTTAATAAATCAATGTGATAATTGTTTTAATTAACCAATAAGTAATGCCGCGGCCATTATTTATCCATCAATTCTGCCTATGTTTTATTTTTAGGATTCGTGGTTAAGCAATGCTGCATTCTATCCCATGAGAGAGGGAAGGAGATTGTAGAGCAAAGGTAAAGGAATTCGAGATGGATGAGGAATGCGCAAGGTTTTTTTTTTTTTAAGGCCTCATACACACGGGCGTATCTAAAAAAATAAACAAAACGTCGGGCCCGACGTCAAGGAAAAAAAGTCGACGTTTTTCGGCGTTATGCATCGGCGTTTTTGAGCGTTAGTGAGCGTCGGCGTCAATAGGCGTTTTTAAAAAAAAAATCATCCCTCTGCTATTCAACCTAAAAACGTTGCCGTCAAAAAACGCCGGAAAACGCCGGTACAATATTAGGTGGCGTTTGTTGGCGTCGGCGTCAAAAAACGTCAAAATGTTACAGCCTCAGAACGCGATGGCCATGGGTTCTACTTTCTGCTCACTAACGCCGACGCCATCTACTGCTCAAAAACGCCGACGTTTTTATGGGGCCATTGACTAACATGGAGAGCTGCAAAAAACGCCAGAAAACGCCGGCGTCAAAAAACGTCCTTGTGTATGAGGCCTAAAAGTATGCAAAAGAAAAGCGTGATTAGGGAGATTGATGGGTGTAAAAAGATGAATGGTATTTTGGGGAAGGTATTTGAGTTTTACCAGACACTGTTTTCTAAGAAACAGATTGAGTCTTCCTTTTATCTTGATTTTTATGCCCCGTACACACGGGACGACGATCGTACGTACGATCATCGCAAATCGTATGTTGCATAATGTAAATAGCATACTGACGTGCACCCGACGGTCGTACATACAACTTGCGGCCGGCCGAATGTGATGACGCGAACGAGCGTATAAGGAGGAAGTGCTGGTATCGTAGCGTCACCCTTTGGGCTCCTTCATCTAATTTCGTGTTGAAGTGGACTTGGCGCATGCGTGTTTAGCACAATACAACTTGTTGTACCCAACTGCTCTGTACACACGATACAACGGTCGTATGCGAGCTTGTTGGTACGACCAAGTTTTGTAGTCTGCTCATACAACTCCCTTGTACGGCCGTCGTATGTTCGACTGTTGAAAGCGCGCACACAAACGATCGATTTCGCATACAATGGTCGTGAGTACGACGTGTTGAATGCGATCGTCGTCCCGTGTGTACGAGGCTTTAGACAAATTGGATGTGGGTGTGCATGAGAGTTTGACAGAGAGTGACGTGTGATGAGTTGGAAATGATTGTGAAGTGTATGGCGAAGAGGAAAACACCGGGATGTGATGGACTGAATGTGGAGTTTTATTTGAAGTTTTGGGATTATCTGAAAGATTTGTGCGATGTTGTGAACTATGTGTTTGAATGTGGAGAGTAAAGTGAGTCACAAAAGAATGGTGTAGTGACATTGATATTTAAAAAAGGGGACCAGACTGACATAAAAAATTACAGACCAAAAACGTTACTCAATGTCGACTATAAAATTATAGCGAAAATACTGGCATGTAGGTTAACCACTTGCCGACCGCCAACCGCAGGTTGACGGCAACAAGGTGGCTCGATATCGCAAACCGCTGTCATACGACGGCAGCTGCGATATCATGCACTGTGAGCGCGCTCACCGTGTTCAGGGGGGGGGGCCAGGGAGCGGGTGCGGCGGACCCGATCTCCGCCGGCTACCCGCGATGCCCCCCCCCACAGTGAAAGAACGGAGGTCCATGTAAGTAAACACGGATCTCCATTCTGTGTGAGGGGGGAAGGGCTGTGATCACAGCCTTCCTGTAAATGGAAGCTGTGATCACTCCCCTCCCCCTGCCAGTCAAACACTGACACAGTTAGAACACGCCTAGGGAACACAGTTAACCCTTACAGCGCCCCCCCCCAGGTTAACCCTTTCACTGCCAATGACATTTACACAGTAATCAATGCATTTTCATAGCACTGATCGCTGTATAAATGCCAGTGGTCCCAAAAAAGTGTCAAAATGGTCCGACATGTCCGCCCCAATATTGCAGTACCGCTAAAAATCGCAGATCGCCACCATTACTAATAAAAAATTAAAAAAAATAAAAACCCCAGAAATGAATTCTCATCATCCGTAAACGCGGCCACTTTTGCGCAAACCAATCAATAAACGCCGATTGCGATTTTTTTTTTTTTTTATCACAAATATGAGGAAGAATATAAATCGGCCAAAACCATTGAAAAAAAATGTTTTTTTATATATTTTTTTTTTTGTATTTTAGCAAAAAGTAAGAAATGTGCGTTTTTTTGCAAAATTGTCGCTATTCTTTTGTTTATAGCTGCAATCTGAAATGACGCAGAGGGGATCAAATACCACCAAAAGAAAGCTCTATTTGTGGGAAAAAAGGACGCAAATTTCGTTTTGGTACAACGTTGCACGACCGCGCAATTGTCAGTTAGAGCGACGCAGTGCCGAATCGCAAAAAGTGCTCTGGTCCTAAAGTGTGAAATCCTTCCGGGGCTGAAGTGGTTAAAGAGAGTATATCCAAAAGAGAAAGGGAGTGAAGCCGCTCAGGTGCGGGGTAACAAACTACCGGCCAACAGGTGCAGGTCCCGTTCGTGATTTCAGGAGATCCACATTAAAGCAAGGAGATGACCGCACACATGCTGCACCGGTTTGCTGGAAAATGTTTATAAATTTATTCAACAAGGTACATCACAAAGTGACAAGCATAATGACAGATACCGGCATGTCCATGGATGACAATGGGTTAACGCGTTTCACAGCGCTTACGTCTGCTTATTCATAACCTGAAAATTATGAATAAGCAGACGTAAGCGCTGTGAAACGCGTTAACCCATTGTCATCCATGGACATGCCGGTATCTGTCATTATGCTTGTCACTTTGTGATGTACCTTGTTGAATAAATTTACAAACATTTTCCAGCAAACCGGTGCAGCATGTGTGCGGTCATCTCCTTGCTTTAATGTGGTTAAAGAGAGTGATTAAATGTGTGATTGGTGAGAGTCAAGTGTGTGCGGTGCCTGGTCGGAGTGTGTGGGAGAATTTAATTTTGGTGAGAGATGTTGGGAGTGATGTATTAGAGGAGTGGCTTTACTTTTGATTTCGAAAAAGCGTATGACAGAGTGTCATGAATTTATGTTTCTAATGTTAGAGCGAATGAATTTGCCGAGTGGTTTTGTAAATATGGTGAGAGTGTTGTATAAGAATGTGTGTTTGTGTGTATTGGTGAATGGAATGTTAACAGACAAAGTGGATATAAAGTTGTATGGAGGATGTGGTGCTTGTGTGTACGGATGTGAGGTCAGTGAAAAGAGCAGTGTTTGTGGCTGAGAGTTTTTGTCAAGCGTCTGGGTTTATAATTCATTTAGAGAAAAGTGTGTGTTGTGGGTTTGGCGAATGGCGTGAAAGTTTGAAAGTGAAGGTATGTAAAGAGCATATTAAGATTTTAGGAGTTTTTTTTCGATCAATGGAATAATGGAGAAAAGTGTTAGGAAGTTTTATTGGCAAAAGTTAAAAAAGTGACATTCTGGAAGCTAAGGAAATTAACCATAACAGGAAAAATATTAACCACTTCAATACTATGCACTTAGAACACTTTACTACCAGACCAATTTTCAGTTTTCAGTGCTGTTGCGCTTTGAATGACAATTGCGCGGTCGTGCGACGCTGCACCCAAACAGATTTTTTTTATCATTTTGTTCCCACAAATAGAGCTTTCTTTTGGTGGTATTTGATCACCCCTGCGGTTTTTATTTTTTGCACTACAAATGTAAATAAGTAAATTTTCTCCATCACTGGTGGGCACTGATGAGGCTACACTGACGGGCACTGATGTGGCAGTACTGATTGGCACTGATGAGGCGGACACTGCTAAGCGGCACTGATGGGCACTCATAGACAGCACTGATTGGCACTCATAGGCGGCACTGGGCACTGATAGGTGGGCACTGGTAGGTGGCAATGGTGGGCACTGATATGTGGCACTGGTATGCATTGATAGGGGCACTGGTGGGCACTGATAGGGGCACTGGTCGGCATATGCACTGATAGGGGCTCATTCCCTGGTGGTCTAGGGTGGCATCTGAAGGTGGCACTGAGTGCCATCCACACTGGGCACTGTCACTTACTTGGTGGTCTAGGGGGGTCTCCCTGGTGGTCCAGATTGGCTCCTTGGTGGTCCCTGGTCAGCTCCCTGGTGGTCCTGGGTGGGCACATCCCTGGTGGTCCCTGGGCAGGTTCCCTGGTGGTCTAGGGTGGCGATCCAAGGGAGGGCTGTGCTGATAAATCATCAGCACAAACCCTCCCTGTCAGGGATGCAGCCGATCGGCGCTCCACTCTTCAGGTCTGCAGACCTGAGTACAGGAAAGCCGATAAACGATGATTGGTCACGGCTGGTCAGATGGTAAAGTGCTTCGGATCGAAGCGCTTTACCGAGATCGGTATTGCGGGGGGTCAGACTGACTTCCCATACCACCGATCGCCGCGATGCGCGCCCCCCCGGGCGCGCGGTGGCTTGTTATCCTGAGGACGTCATATGAAGTCCAGTCAGGATAACTAAGCCACTTCCCGGCCGTCATTTTGCATACGGCGGTCGGGAAGTGGTTAATCAAAGCAATCATTTTGCCTTTGTTGCTTTATACTGGTTGAGTTTATTATCCTGGAGAGGTGATTATTAGGAAGATTATTAGAGAATTGTTTGTTTGTGTGGGGAGCAAAAATGGAAAGAGTGAAGAGAGAAATTCTACAGAAAGATTTGGATGGGGAGGAAGGGGAATGCCTGATGTGAGATTGTTTCTGTGTGTGAGATATCTTGGGATGATAGTGAGGATGAGTGAGACATACATCCAGTTAAAGTTTCTGATATGGAACAGTGGTGGTAGAATGTTAAGAATGTATAAATGGGTGAGTGAAAGTTTGAGTGTGCCCTATACGTAGTGTTTGAGTAGTCATTATAAAATTTTGCTTCCATTTCTAAAACTGTATGAGTTGCAAGGGTATGGTGCGGAAGAATGGAAAGATCATAAGAAGGTGATAAAAAAGATAATGGATAGTCAGATTGTAGTGACGGTCGACAGATATAGCGAGAGTGTGTCGAAGAGTGTATGGAATATGGTGGTTAACAAAAATGTGACCAACAGTCAAAGCGATCTGGGATGGCAAATAGTACATGAATGTCTACCAGTAAGAGCTTTCCAATATAGAAGGGGATTATTAAGATCTGGAAGTTGTCCTAGATTCACTTGTGGGAATGATAAGACTGTGATGCACCTTATGTGGAATTGCAAGTTTGCTCAAAGAGATTTGGAGGAGAGTAGGCGGGATTTTGAAGATGGTGACTGGCATGACACGTTTGAGTTTTGATAAAGTGGTGTATGGGTTGAATTTAGGGGTGACACAAGATAAGAATTTGGTGGCATGGAAAATATTTAGTTCAGGGAAGAGGTATTATGGAAGAGTAGGTGTGTGTTGGTGAGTAAGAGAGAGATGATTAGTATAGATGAATGTGTGAATTTTCTGTTATCTAAAATGTATTTATATTTTTTGTGGGATGTTGAACGTATGGGTGAAGGTGCAAATGAGGTGTGGAAGGTTAATCTGTGGTATTTGTTTAGGTAGAGTATTGTGAATTAAGCTTTAAATTTAAAATGTAAAAAAAAAAAAGGGAAAAGAGAAACTTTGTTATGCCAAACAAATGATGCAAACATGGACTCAGCACAAGGAGTTCTTCGTTGAAGCTATTCTTAGAAGTTGAGTCAAATCATAGATAAGCTGATGTTTGGTAAAAAAAAATTGTGGGATAAGGAACGATATTGTGCATAATGACAAATGCCTCACTAGAGCTGTTTGCTGAAATTATGCATTTTGACCATCAAAAGTGGCTTGATTTGACCATGCTGTCCGATTGGGGTGTGTATGGTTTGTCTTACCATGCATTCTTCTAGGGAAAAAATACTCACCAATGTATGTGTGTAGAATGTGTGTGTGTGTGTGTGTGTGTGTGTGTGGGGGGGGGGGGGG
>BLSH010319555.1:772124-783113 GCA_018402905.1 Glandirana rugosa | reverse complement strand
AGTTCCTTCTCAATGAGCTCCTACCAACCTAAAGGGATGACATGATGCCACCATCAGGTTGGAAGATAAACTGCAGCCTGTAACTGTCAGGGCAGGGCTCAGCTCTCCGTTCTCAGAGCAATGTGCTCATCTGAGCGTTAATTCCCAGTCTCAGCCTCTACTCTGTCTCACCTGATGACCATATCCTGCCTCATTAAGCCAGCTCTGTTACTATATAAACTGCCTGGATCAGATTGCAGATGCTTTTGCCTTAGTCAACATCCCTGGAGAAATCTCTGCTGTGTTTTCCTGTGATAGATTTTGCCTGTTTGACGTTCCCTTCTGGTTCCTAGATTCTGGTTCCTGGACCCTGCTCGGCTTACTCCCCTACTGGCTCCTGACCCTGCATGCTGTTGTTTGACCTTGCTGATCTCTGGACTCCTGTTTCACTGGCAGGAATGTAACAATAGGGGTTGCAGGGGTTGCAATTGCAACCGGGCCCCATGGTCCAGGGGGCCCGTGTGCCTCCCTTGTACACCTGGATAGGAGGGATGGGGGGTGGTTTAGAGGAACCAATCTTCTCCATTTTCCTCCTAATGCAGGAGATTGGTTTCTATATATGCTGCCCCCGCCACCCCTCCTATCCAGGTTACTTGTCTTCTGCTGCTCCCAGAGCTGTAGAAGATGTGTCATGATGGAGGGATGGGAATGGGTCAGTAAATTTGTAATTCACCGGCTCCTTCCTTTTCTGAATGAACAGAGTCAGTGATTGGTACCAATCGATTCATTCATAACTGAACCATAGAAAACAGTTTTTACTATACTTCCATTTCTGAATGAATGGAAGGCTTGGTGCACAGCTATTCCTGTCCATTCATTCTGTGCAGCTGAGGCAACACAGAGGGAGATTGATTGCTGAGGTTTGTTTAGACCCCTGATATCTCATCAAAGCCCCCCAACAGAGCTCCTAAAAAATATTGTAAAAAATTGTAAAAATAAAATTGTAAAAGAAATAAAATGAAATGGTAAAAAAAAAAAATAAAATTAAAATTAAAAACTACTGACACCAGTGAGGGAACTATCAGGGTTGCAAAGGTTGCAATTGCGACTGGGCCCTGACATTTCACCAGCACAGGGAGGCCTGAAGATGGCAGAAAGGGGGCCCGGTGCAGAACTTGTGAAAGGGCCCCGCTGCGGTACCGAAATAAAAGAGTAAAGGGCCCCAGGATCAGCTGGAAGAGGGAAGGGCCCTGGCCAGAGGTCAGGGGCCCTTCTTAATTCCTTGCACTGGAGCCCTAAATGTTCTAGTTACACCTCTGTTCATTAGCTTGCTCTGACTACCGAACCCTGGCTTTGTTTTGACCACATTTACTCTGTGTATATCATTTTACCTTTTTATTATTGATTTTACTGCACTTCTGTCTTGGTCTGATTCATGGTTCCAGACAGTAACTGCCTAAAAGCTGGATGAAATTTCCTGAAAGTTGCCAAGTGTATAGCCAGGATGAGAGCCCTTCTACATTTGCACATTCTAAAATGCAAGACCTATGTGGTTAACCAATGAATCACCCAGGATATGCCTCGTAAGTCCTAGGGCCCTTTCCTGCTAGCCAACTCCCACAATTGTATCTAACCTAGCTGACGGAGCCATTCAAAGGGTGGACAAAGAGACCAAGCCCTGTTAAAGAATATATTACATAGTTGGTAAAGTTGAATAAATACACCAGTCCACCCAGTTCAACCTCTGTGGGTGTGTGTTCATGTAAAAAAAGAAAAAAAACATAATTTCCCGTATCCCTGTATATTGTGTTTGCTAAGATACCCATCCAAGAGTTTTTTTAAACTATCAATACTTCCCACTGATACCACCGATTGTGGAAGTGAATTCAACATCCTTACCGCCCTGACAGTGAAAAACCGCCTATGCAGTTTAAAGTTAAACTGCTTCTCAATTTCATAGAGTGGCCCCATGTCTTCTTACACTCCCTGACACTGAATAGTTTATTCCCTATGCTAGAATCACCATTGAGGTTTTTTTTATATCACTATCATGCCACCTCTCAAGCCTCTCTTCTCAAGAGAGAATAAGTTTAATGTTTGCAGTCGTTTCTCATAGCTGAGGTCCCCCAGTCCCCTTATTAACTTTGTTGCCCTTCTCTGGACTATCTCCATTTTCTCGCACATCCTTCCTGAAGATACTAAAGAGTTTTAGAAAGTGGCAGAAAAATAGTTTTATCTCTGGAGTATATACCCTTTTTATGCATGCTAATATTCTGCTGGCTTTGCTTGCTGCAGCTTGGGATTGCATGCTATTGCTGAGCCTAAGACCCCCAGATCTTTTTTCCATCCTGGATGCCCTCAGAGGTTTTCCCCATAGTGAATAACTAGCATTCACATTTTTAGCCCCCAAGTGCATTACATTTTTCAAAATTAAAACTCATTTGCCATGTAGTTGCCCACCCCATTATGTTGTTGAGGTCATCTTGTAAGGTTACTATATCTTGCTGTGACGTTATTGCCCTACTTAGCTTTGTATCATCTGCAAACACTTAGATTTGGCTATTTATCCCATCCTCTATATCATTTATGAATAAATTAAACAGAATTAGTCCTATGGGGTACCCCACTTACCACTCCAGACCATTCTGAGTATTCGCTATTTATCACCACCCTTTGAATCCACCCCTGTAACCAGTTTTCTATCCATGTACAAACCTTATGGTCTATGCTTCAAGACCTCAGTTTGTAATGTAAGCGTTTATGGGGAACTGTATCGAATGCTTTTGCAAAATCCAGGTATACCACAGCCACCGGACTTCCCTTATCTAGATGGCAGCTCACTTCCTCATAGAATGTTAACATATTGTTTTGGCAGGAACGACTTTTCATAAATCCATGCTGATTACTACTAATGATACTATTTTCATCAGCAAATTCTTGGATATAGTTCCTTATCATCCCTCCAATAGTTTACACATTAATGATGTTAGACTGACTGGTCTGTAGTTTTCAGGTATATGTTTTGGCCCTTTTTGGAATATTGGTACCACATTGGCCCTTCGCCAATCAGCTGGTACCATTCCTGTCAGTATGCTGTCCATAAAAATTAGGAATCGCGGACTGGCTATAACCTGACTTCTTTGAGGACTCTCGGGTTTAAGCCATCCAGTCCTGGTGATTTATTTGTGTTAAGGTTTTCTAGTCTATTTTGGACACTGGCTTCTGTTAGCTACAAGGGTATGTCCTATGACGTGTTACTAGCAATACAGTCATGGTTTTTATACCCCTCCTTTTCCTGTGTAAAAACTGAGGAGAAGAATGCATTCAGTACATTTGCCTTCTCCTTGTCAATTGTAACCAACTTCCCATTATCATCCTTATGGGGCCAATATGTTCTGACCTCGCTGTTGATATATTTAAAACATTTCTTGAGATTTTTTTACCCTCCTGTGTCTCTCGTGGTCTATTTTAGCTGCCCTATTTGCGATCTTGCACTTCTTATTATACACTTCTTATTGCATTCCTTGTATTGTTTGAATGAGGACAATGACCCCTCAGCATTATATTTCTTGAAGGCCATTTTTTTCCTCTTAATATGTCTTTTTACATTAAAGTTTTGCCATCCAGGTTTGACCTTCACTCTTTTATATTGTAATTTCTTATTTTCATGTGACTTTTGGCATGAGTGTATCATGTATTCCTAAACTGTAGAAGTGGCCTTCCTGCTAAAACTTCAATTTAAATATCGTGGGCTAGGGGACAGGCTAAGTTATGCCTGTGTGGGTGGCAAGCTAGTGAATGGAATGCTAGTCATTTTATATTGAAGCAATGTTGAAATAAAGCTTAAAAGACAAGTCCTGCAAATGGGGTTGGACTTTCTAAACACTCAGCCAACAAACAGAAGAAGGATGTTCTGAATTTTTCATCAGCAGCTGTCACCCAGTTATAGGCGCCAACGTTTTAATTGGACTTACTGATGGCTCAGAATTTACATAAACATGTATTTATAAAAGGTATCAGCAAAGCCAATTAAACTATGTTCCATCTGAAAACTTTTGTATCTTGTTATCATATTTGGCGGGTTAGTTGCGTTAAAGTACCTCTGTCAACGGAAAACATCTTTAGGAACCCAAAACCCCAGCGTCAAATTGTGACTTTTTTCCAAGTAAATGTAACACCTCCAGATTGTGTTTCGCTCCGCCCCTCGGAGCTTACTCATAATTAAGCTCCGAGGGGCGCCTTGTGGGATCCCAGGCTGAGGTTGCCACATACAGTAGCATCAGGAGTGGCCTTGCTTTGATTTGTGGCTTAAGGGATATTGATACGCCCCCTGAAGGTGGTTGGGGACCCACTGTGGTTCGGGGGCTGACTATTCACCTCGGGGTTTGATCCTTGACTTGTTATGAGGTATAAAGAATTGGGCTCCAGTACTTTTGGAAGGGTCACAGTGTTTATTCAGTCTGAAGAAGGCTGGGAGAGGTGGATTAGCACACAGGATATCCAAAAGAACCATACACAGACTTCAAATCCTACTTACATTTAATACAGAAAAGGAATGCAAGCCTATGTGATTAACCAATGAGGGACCCAGGGTGTACCTGGTATGGCCTAGAGTCCTTTCCTGCTGTCTGACTGACTAGAGGAGAGCAGTTGCTATTTCTCTGAATGAGCCACCAAGCTTCTTGTCACGTTCTAACCCAGACAGCAAGGTTAACTTGCCACAAATTTGTGGCAGTTTTGAATTGTAAGTCTTGTTAATTTGTTGCACACTTTCACTGGCAAGTTGTAGCACAAGTTCTATTTGATGCTTTTCCAAATTGTAGCAAATTTGAGTGCCAAGTTTCTAGAAAAAGTAAAGTTGCAGTGGTGAGTCTACAGCAAGAGCCCTGCAAGTCTACAGCATGAAAAATTCAGTCACAGTGACCCCTGTGGTGGTATGACTATTGCACAACATAACTTGCAGAAAACTTGCAGAATGTTTGCAAAGAAAGTTGATCTGGAGTCATGCAATGCAGATTTGCTGCAATTGTGCAACAAACTTGTGAAGCCTGGTAATTCTAGCAATAGCTTAGCAAGTCCTTTTCAAACTTGCAGCACAATTGTTTGCTATCTGGGAACTCGTACCCAGCTACTCCCTCTCCAGACAATGCCTGGGAGGCAAGAGAGCTTCCTGAAGGTTTCCCAAAACTATCTATACCCTCCCTCAGCATGTACCACTAGTAAGTATCCTTCTAGTGGTTGACCAGGAAGATAATAAAATTCATAACTCAGGTCACTTGTCAGGTTTCTATGGTAGTGAGCCCTTGTAGAAAGCCAACATGAGGTTCCCCAGGCCACGGAGTCTAAGCCCCAGCTTGTGTCTTCACCAAGACCCCTGATGGTGGGGATGGACTTGCAGCAAACTGGAACCAGGTTATGGCCCTCAGGTATGCCTGGCTGACAATGCAGAGACCACTCATGTGTGTAAAGTACAGACAGCAGGAGAGGATCAAGGGAACCAGCTAGGGTCAGGGCAGATTGCAGGCAAGCGAAAAAAAATAGGCAAAGCTGTGGTCAGTACACAGGTAGTCAGGCACAGAATACAAAGCAAACCACGCGCACAGAGAAACTAAGAAGTTGCTCAGGCAACCCAGGCTGCATTGAGCATGTCTGTATATATAGGAAAGCAAGCTGGGAGATGGGCCAGGAAGTGATACAAAGGAAAGGGATATAAATCCACAGTAAAGCAGGCAATGCCCATAGATGAACACAGAAGCCAGCAGCACATGTGAATGGAATCATACGTACAGCACAACCACTGCAACAAGGAGTTAAGAAGTTCACTAACAGAAAACTGCAGGCTGATACCATTGAATCTTCCAACAGTATTGCCAGGGACACTCCTCAGTAGCAAGCAGTCTTGCTGAGTGGAACTTAGGGGAAACCTACAGAAAGCAGAACTATTAATCCAGGCTTAGGTTGACTCCAGCCAAGCAGCACTTGGTTCTTCAACAAGAAGGGTTGCTCGATGTCCAAGAGGTGATGACACGGCTTTTGTTGTCACTCACTCCAGTCCTGCAGTCTCGTCTGGAACTTTCTTCTCCTGCATTGATCATCCTATCAGGCTTTGATCTTGAGCGTTGCACAGCCGTGTGCCCTTTAGTGGTTTAACCACTTGCCTACTGGGCACTTCCACTTCCTGCTAGGGCTGCCACCTGTCCAGGATTCACCCGATTAGTCCAGGTTTTGAATCATTTATCTGGATTTCAGCCAACCCAAACCCAGACACGTTATTCAGACAGGGCTGTGGCTCCCCAGGTAACCAAGATAGTCACATAAAAATCTGTGGGCCGCTGTCTGGGGGCAGGTTCAGCATCACTGGGGAGCGGGGATATGACGTCAGCAGGAGCAATTCTGCAGCAGCACACTACGTGCGCTGCATTACTACTACCCTTGGGCCATCCACAGGGGCCCAGGTCTTTTATAATACTATAGTGCTGGGGTCCCCTAACTATGGCCGTCCAGTAGTTCAGGAACTACAATTCCCATCATGCCTAGTCACGTCTGTGAATGTCAGAGTTTTACAATGCCTCATGGGACGTGTAGTTCCACAATAGCTAGAGGGCCATAGTTTGAAGATCCCTGCTATAGTGTATACTACGAGAAAACAAAAATTGCCCTTTACCGCTAAAGTGTTTGGGTTTGGCTTGAAGAAAAGCTGTCAACCCTGCTTCCTGCCCAGGCCAATTTTCAGCTTTCAGTGCTGTCGCACTTTGAATGACAATTGTGTGGTCATGTTAGGATCAGCATCTTCTGGCCGCTTTGGCCGCCTGTGCGCGTTCGCGCACGCCCGTGCGCGCCAATGGCGCCAAACGGCCCATTTAAGGAAACTGCTCCCTGTAGCAGATGCTGTCTGTTCTACAGCGTTCTAGTGATCCCGTGCCTGACTCTGAGAGACTTTTCCTGTACCTGCGACCTCTGCTTTCCTTGGACTTTGCTGATTTCTGCCTGCCCTGACCCCTGGCCTGTCTACAACTACTCTCTTGCCTGATCCACCCGTACCTCACTGCCCGCACGTTGCCGACCCCGCCTGCACCTGACCACCGGCCTGCCTGCTCCATTTGCACCGCCTAGCCAGCCAGTTGCCGACCCAGACTGCACGACTACTCTTCTGCTCAGCACGAGCTCTAGTGGACCATCACGCGCCATTAAGTGATCCAGTCCAGCCCTCGTGCCCCCCTGTGCTCCTGAACTCCCTGTTTGCACTATTAGGGATTCTCGAACCAGGGCCGCAAGAGAGGTGAACCCCTGCATAAGTCAGACTCGTCTGCCAGGTACGTGACAGGTCATGTAACACTGTACCCTTATAATATTTTTAGCATTTTTTTTCAGACAAATAGAGCTTTCTTTTGGTGGTATTTAATCACCCCTGAGTTTTTTATTTTGGGCTAAACAAATGGAAAAACACCAAAAATTTTTGAAAACAAACAAACCTTTTTGTTAGTTTCTGTTATACAATTTGCAAACAGGTAATTTTTTCTTCTTCACTGATGTGCGCTCATAGGCAGCACTGATGGGCACTGATGTGGTGGTACTGATAGGCACTGACAGGCAGCACTGATGGGCACTGATAGGCAGCACTGGTGGGCACTGATTATGCAGCATTGGTGGGCACTGGTGAGGAGGCACTGGTGGGCACTGATAAGGAGCCACTGATGAGGCTGCACTGATATGTGGCACTGATGGGCACTGACGGGCAGTAATAGGTGGCACTGGAGGGCACTGATAAGCGGCACCTGTGTGCGCGGGGTGCGTGGTTCTGGGAGGACGTCAAGGGACGCCCTCCCAGAACTGGATGACCGCTCTGTAGCCAGCATTCGGCTATATTGTGATTGGCAAGTGGTTCATTTAATATGTTCCACCAGTAACCACTATTAGTTTAACCTGTTCGAATCATTGTAAAATGACGTCAGCAGGAACTGCTCGTCGATTCGGGCCGACGTCATATGACATCCGCCTCTTCTCGCCGCTACTGCGGGCCCCTGGGTTACGCAGCGCGGCGATGGGGCTGAGGCTTGTCCCTCAGTGTAAAGAGCCAATAGAATTGCCTCTTTACCATGTGACCGGCTGTGTTAATCACAGCCGGTCATGTCATGTAAACAAACCGCGGTAACGAGCTGTTACCGCGACTCTCCCTGTCACACACCGATTGTGTGTGAGAGGGAGATTGCGGTAACAGCTTGTTACCGCCTAATGTACACCAAGCACACTGATCACCCCCCTCCAATAAAGAGGACCTGTCACCACCCCATCAAAGTACCTGTCACCTGTCCATCAAAGTACCTGTCACGTGTCCATCAAAGTACCCAAGTACCTGTCACCTGCCCATCTGAGTACCCGAGTACCTGTCACCAACCCATCAAAGTACCCGAGTACCTGTCACCCGCCCATCAAAGTACCCAAGTACCTGTCACCTGTCCATCAAAGTACCCGAGTACCTGTCACCATTCCATGTGAGTACCCGAGTACCTGTCACCATCCCATCAGAGTACCCGAGTACCTGTCACCAGACCATCAGAGTACCCGAGTACCTGTCACCTGCCCATCAGAGTACCCAAGTACCTGTCACCAGCCCATCAGAGTACCCGAGTACCTGTCACCTGCCCATCAGAGTACCCAAGTACCTGTCACCTGCCCATCAGAGCACCCGGGTACCTGTCACCTGCCCATCAGAGTACCAGAGTACCTGTCACCAGCCCATCAGGGTACCAGAGTACCTGTCCCCAGCCCATCTGAGTACCCAAGTACCTGTAACCAGCCCATCAGAGTACCCGAGTACCTGTCACCTGCACATAAGAGAACCTGAGTACCTGTCACCAGCCCAGCAAAGTACCCAAGTATGTATAGTTCAATAAAAATGGCAGCGGCAAAAAATTTTAAAGTATATGTCCAACTTATCAAAACCATAGCAAGTATGTACCATCAAGGGTACCAAAAGTGTATGTCCTTAGACTTGATCAGAGTGGTAATGCACTACATTCATAATAGAATAGAAAACCCTCCTTCTGGTAATGGAAGGGGTAAACTCTTACCAGATACCAGTGGAATAGAGGTTATGTGAAATCCTAGGATCGCTCGGTAACGTCCTGTCTTCAAGTCCTCACTCAGGATTCCTCCAAATGTGTGCCACCAACGATATCTGAATCAGGGTCACTCCAAAGGAAGATGGGGGTCAACCGGTGAAATTCCAAAAGCCCATATACAAAATGGGAAAAAGGAGGAGACCCACCATAGCGTGATACTGTTTTAAAATTTATTCCACAAATGTTTCTGAACACTTACTTGAAATATAAAATAAGAAGAGCTCTTCAAGTAGAAATAAAAATGCTGGTGACAGAAGGGAAAACCAGACCCAACGCGTTTCGACACCAAGGTCATCATCTGGGGTGTTTTCCCCTCCTGTCACTACCTGTATTTATAATTATCTGGATACATCACAATAAACCCGCCCCCTAGGGGGCTAGGAGCGGAAGTTCCGTCTGTACAACAAGATGGCGTCATTGGCGTGCGTTCCACGCCTCTCTTTCATTATTAAAATAAAAAGCGGAAATGACGTCACCCGTGTGGTTAAAATTGGAGCTTAAATTATGAAAGAAAATCAACGTTTTGTGAAACCACGTGTATGTGTGAATCGCCAAGTGCTTACTCTGTGTAAATGGTGTGATAATTATGTAGCCATACCTGCTGGTTGTTCTGGTCTAGTAAGGCGCCTCCACTGGGTATTGTGAGTGGAAACATGGCGCGGAAAACACGCGTCATGGCTTGAAAGGTCACGGGACCACTTGAGTCTCAGTCACGCGTCAGATCACATGATCGCATCTCATGCTATACACTATGGACGCAATAAGTGAAGCCCGAAGGCCGGCGACGTCAACTTGTGACGAAACTGGTAGGGGAGGAGCGACTCGTACGGGCGGAACAGCGAGCCAGGACGCCACGGTCATCTAGAGAGGGGGAAGCGCTGGTCGTTTCCCTTTCAGTTCTTAAGGCGCTTTTTACATGACTGAGCATGTGAGTGTAATACGTTTTTTACTTCATTAAAACTTTTGACATATACATGTTGCGCTATGGACTGTGGTTTGCTTTTTTACACATGTTGCTGTGAGGTGGTCCAGGGTGAGAAGCTGATCTAGTTGAAGTGTTGGAGGCGGTGAATGCGAATTGGTTTTGACTTCATGCGCTTATGACCCCTGTAATAAGGATCCATCTTAGGGGGTAAGAGACAGTGTGTGCGGTGATGGTGACGGCTTCCCACTATTTCTTCTACTCCTTGGATCTGCAGAATTTCTGAACCTTCCAGAGACTTTATTTATGGACTATTGTTACTCTTGTTTCATTTCAAGTGTATTTATTTAGCGCTGCACCATTTTTTATAAATGGTTCACTTATGTTTCAGCGTGAATTTGCCACAGCCAGTTCCACAAAGACATGGTTTGATGGGATTAGCGTAGAGGAAATAGAGTTACCTTGACCTCAACCCTACTGAACACCTTTGGGATGGATTCAAACTCCAATGGTGATCCAGGTCTTCTCATCCAAAAATCAGTACCCAACCTCACAAATGAGGACAAATACCCAGAGACACACTTCAAAACTTTGTGGAAAGCCTTCCAAGAAGAATGGAGGATGTTAAAGCCACAAAGTTGCACCAACTCCATATTATTGGCCATGGTTTGGAAATGGGATATCCAGCAAGCTCACCAGCAGATTGGAGGTAGAGTTCTGTACATACAGTAGATAGAGTAGACTAAAGGTATAGCCTCTAATTGGCAGACGTAAGGAACTCTAAGTTTCCTCCACACTGGTCTGTTGACGCGTTTCGCTTCCCAGAGCTTCCTCGGGACAGATATGGGGGTGGGTGCTGGTGTTTAAATAGAAAAATAAACTAATTTCTCATACAAAGTGTAATATATATATATATATATATATATATATATATATATATATATATTTTTATACTCTTTAATCAAA
>BLSH010319555.1:749763-761713 GCA_018402905.1 Glandirana rugosa | reverse complement strand
CCCCCCCCCCCCCCCCCCCCCCCCCCCCCCCCCCCCCCCCCCCCCAACAATAAATATAGAGATCATAGAGGTAAATAAGCTCAAGACAGATGGATAATAAGCCAGAATTAAGAACCAGAGAGGGAGGAGATGAGTCAGTGGGGAGGATGTGGGGTGCTGTGTCCCCGGAAGTAGGAGGAGGAGGGGGGGGTGACAGGATCGGGAAGTCTCTTCCTGTCTTTGTTGTGTCTCTTTAAGTGAAGATAAAGGGCGGAGAGGAGGGCGTGTCCCGGGGAGGGGCCTGCTCCTGGAAGGATCGGGGAAGGAAGGTTGGAGGGAGAGGTGACAGAGGAGGAGAAGGAGGAGGATGGTGGAGGAGGGGGGTTCTGCGTTCATCATCACCGCCTGATAGAGAGAGAAGACGGAGCCCCGGGAGGACAGAGGTACACCGCCGGGGGAGAGAGCGGAGGGGGCGGGGAGGAGGGAGATGAATGGAGGACACCGGGATCATCTCATCCATACACCGGGGAGGAGAGGCCTCTCCACACCGCACCGACCATCCATTCCCTGCCATACAATACTGGTTGCTATGGGATCCTCCATCCTCTCCATGGGAAGAATGGTTACTATGGGATTCTGTATCTTTATTGGTGGTCAGGTTGTCATGGGATACTGTGAAGTGTGGTCATTGTGAGACGTCTGCTAGGATACTGTGTTCTTATTATGGGAGATATGGTTGCTAAGGGATACTGCTTCTTTATTATGGGAAATATGGTTGCTAAGGGATATTGCTTCTTTATTATGGGAAATATGGTTGCTAAGGGATATTGCTTCTTTATTATGGGAAATATGGTTGCTAAGGGATACTGCTTCTTTATTATGGGAAATATGGTTGCTAAGGGATATTGCTTCTTTATGATGGGAAATATGGTTGCTAAGGGATACGGTATCCTTATTATATGAAGACTAGTTGCTATGGGATACCTTTTCCTTAGTATGTGAAGAATGGTACATATGGTTGCTATGGGATTCTGCCTCCTTATTGTCTTAGGTTTGGTTGCTATGGCTACTGCATCCTTGCATGAGGTCTGGTCACCATAGGATATCCTGCATCCTTAGTATGCGAAGTTTGGTTTCTATGGAATACTGCATCCTTGTTGCGTGAAGTCAGGTTGCTAAGGAATATTGAATGCTGATTGGGTGAGAACAGTTGCTATGGGATACTGCATCCTTATTGGATGGAGTCTGGTGGCTCTGGCTGCTGCATCTTTATTGTGTGGTCCGGTTGCCATCGGATACTGCATGGCTAGGATGTGAAATATGGTTGCTAAGACCATTTTCACACTGAAGCGTTGCAAAAGCTGTTGGTAAAATGTTCTACTTTTTTTTTCTGGAAAGCCCTGCAACTGCAAGCATTGTGTGAACTCTGCCATTGGAAACCATTACTTTCCATGCGTTTTTGCTGCAGAAAAAAACCACAAAACCACACTGGAATGCATGTGGTGTGACCTGGCCCTTGAAGCGCCCAAAACAGGACTTTTTTGACCGCCCCGCAAGTGCACCGCCTCAGTGTAAAAGGTCTAAGGGAAATATGGTTACTATGGGATACTGAATCCTGATGGTGTGCAGTCTGCTTGCTATGGCTACTGCATCTTTTTATGAAGTCATTGGGATCCAGCATCCTCATTGGACTCCTTGATTACATAGAATGAATCCAGCATCCTCATTGGACTCCTTGGTTACATACAATGAATATAGCATCCTCATTGGACTCCTTGATTACATGTAATGAATCCAGCATCCTCATTGGACTCCTTGATTACATAGAATGAATCCAGCATCCTCATTGGACTCCTTGATTACATGGAATGAATCCTGCATCCTCATTGGACTCCTTGATTACATGTAATGAATCCAGCATCCTCATTGGACTCCTTGATTACATATAATGAATCCAGCATCCTCATTGGACTCCTTGATTACATAGAATGAATCCAGCATCCTCATTTGACTCCTTGATTACATAGAATGAATCCAGCATCCTCATTGGACTCCTTGATTACATATAATGAATATAGCATCCTCATTGGATTCCTTGATTACATATAATGAATCCAGCATCCTCATTGGACTCCTTGATTACATAGAATGAATCCAGCATCCTCATTGGACTCCTTGATTACATAGAATGAATCCAGCATCCTCATTTGACTCCTTGATTACATAGAATGAATCCAGTATCCTCATTGGACTCCTTGATTACATAGAATGAATCCAGCATCCTCATTGGACTCCTTGATTACATATAATGAATATAGCATCCTCATTGGATTCCTTGATTACATAGAATGAATCCAGCATCCTCATTGGACTCCTTGATTGCATGTAATGAATCCAGCATCCTCATTGGACTCCTTGATTACATGTAATGAATCCAGCATCCTCATTGGTTTCCTTGATTACATGTAATGAATCCAGCATCCTCATTGGACTCCTTGATTACATAGAATGAATCCAGCATCCTCATTGGACTCCTTGATTACATAGAATGAATCCAGCATCCTCATTGGACTCCTTGATTACATATAATGAATCCAGCATCCTCATTGGACTCCTTGATTACATATAATGAATATAGCATCCTCATTGGACTCCTTGATTACATAGAATGAATCCAGCATCCTCATTGGACTCCTTGATTACATAGAATGAATCCTGCATCCTCATTGGACTCCTTGATTACATGTAATGAATCCAGCATCCTCATTGGACTCCTTGATTACATAGAATGAATCCTGCATCCTCATTGGACTCCTTGATTACATATAATGAATCCAGCATCCTCATTGGACTCCTTGATTACATAGAATGAATCCAGCATCCTCATTGGACTCCTTGATTACATAGAATGAATCCAGCATCCTCATTGGACTCCTTGATTACATAGAATGAATATAGCATCCTCATTGGATTCCTTGATTACATATAATGAATCCAGCATCCTCATTGGACTCCTTGATTGCATGTAATGAATCCAGCATCCTCATTGGACTCCTTGATTACATGTAATGAATCCAGCATCCTCATTGGTTTCCTTGATTACATAGAATGAATCCAGCATCCTCATTGGACTCCTTGATTACATAGAATGAATCCAGCATCCTCATTGGACTCCTTGATTACATATAATGAATATAGCATCCTCATTGGATTCCTTGATTACATATAATGAATCCAGCATCCTCATTGGACTCCTTGATTGCATGTAATGAATCCAGCATCCTCATTGGATTCCTTGATTACATATAATGAATCCAGCATCCTCATTGGACTCCTTGATTGCATGTAATGAATCCAGCATCCTCATTGGACTCCTTGATTACATGTAATGAATACAGCATCCTCATTGGACTCCTTGATTACATATAATGAATCCAGCATCCTCATTGGACTCCTTGATTACATATAATGAATATAGCATCCTCATTGGACTCCTTGATTACATATAATGAATATAGCATCCTCATTAAATTCCTGGATTACATATAATGAATATAGCATCCTCATTGGACTCCTTGATTACATATAATGAATCCAGCATCCTCATTGGACTCCTTGATTACATATAATGAATCCAGCATCCTCATTGGACTCCTTGATTACATATAATGAATATAGCATCCTCATTGGACTCCTTGATTACATATAATGAATATAGCATCCTCATTGGATTCCTTGATTACATATAATGAATATAGCATCCTCATTGGACTCCTTGATTACATATAATGAATCCAGCATCCTCATTGGATTCCTTGATTACATATAATGAATCCAGCATCCTCATTGGATTCCTTGATTGCATGTAATGAATCCAGCATCCTCATTGGACTCCTTAATTACATAGAATGAATCCAGCATCCTCATTGGACTCCTTAATTACACAGAATGAATCCAGCATCCTCATTGGACTCCTTGATTACATATAATGAAGAACCCCTTTCAGTGATTGGAGTAGACCGTATATTCAGCGATGTGCTTGGCTCCATTAATCTCCGGTGATTTCCTTTACGTCGCCCAGACAGATCTCCCTTCCCATGTGACTCCTCAGGACAGGTGACCCCTGACCTCAGTAACCCCTCCAGGTCACACATATGTACAGGCACAGCCTTTTATAAAAGCTATGATCAGAGAGGTGAGGGGTTAGACCCCCTGACCAGTATTTACTGCTGTCTGTGTCCCCATTGGGGAGATTCACCCTCCTGTCCTGGGGAACGTTGTCACCAAAAAAGAAAATTACAAAAAAATCCAAAGCCTTAAAGGGGTCCCCAGAGCAGGTAGAAGGGAGAAATCCTCCAATGGGGACACATTTTCGGGCTTATCAAATTCAACACCCCCAGGAGACCGCACTGTGTGTTGTTACAATGTATCAGTTTTTTTCTTTCTTCTTTTCAATTTCTATGTAAATCTATGCAAAGAAGAGCATTGTGATGCGTTTTGTGCATGTCTACACACAGACCGCCATAGGATTTGCAGTGTCCTTGTGTTGATCTAATAGGTGTGAATGAGTTCTTCTGGTGACAGCTGTCTGAGAGGAGGGTTCCCCTCCCTAGAGATTTACTGCCACTTCCTGTTCCATCTCCAGGACAGGAAGTGAAGGGGCATCTCCTCATCAGGATAGAGGCAAATAAGAATGAAATCAGACAGGATTTAATTTCGGGATGAGCTTGGGTTTAGTCCTGAAGGAAGCTGTTAGTTCTGGGCCAATCAGCTGCAGGCGGGGGATTCCCTGCAGATGTACTTACACAAAGGGGCAGGGATGCTCATTATTTGATTGGCCCAATATGGCAAGATGGCTATAATAAGCCAATGATGTCACTATCATCCCCGCCCCTTTTGTGCAGCTGCTGGGCAGTTTTCAGTGCTGTGATAGTTTGAATAACAATTACTCCATCATACAATTCTGTACCCAAATGATTTTTAGACAGAGAGCATTTTTGGTGGTAATAACCACTGTTGTTTTTTTTTTTTCTTGAAATAAAACAAAAATGTTCATTAGTGAGTTCCCCTTTAAATATTGGTGATCAGTAGTTAGTGCCCCTTTTAAATGTTGGTGATCAGTGAAGAGTTCTCCTTAAAATATTGGTGATCAGTGATGAGTTCTCCTTTAAATATTGGTGATCAGTAGTGAGTGACCCTTTAAATATTGGTGATCAGTAGTGAGTGCTGTTTTAAATATTGGTTATCAGTAGTGAGTTCTCCTCTAAATATTGGTGATCAGTAGTGAGTGCCCCTTTAAATATTGGTGATCAGTAGTGAGTGCCCCTTTAAATATTGGTGATCAGTAGTAAGTGACCCGTTAAATATTGGTGATCAGTAGTAAGTGCCCCGTTAAATATTGGTGATCAGTAGTAAGTTTTCTTTTAAATATTGGTGATCAGTAGTGAGTGTTCTCCTTTAAATATTGGTGATCAGTATTGAGTGCCCCTTTAAATATTGGTGATCAGTAGTGAGTGC
Source organism: Glandirana rugosa (assembly GCA_018402905.1). NCBI lineage: Eukaryota > Metazoa > Chordata > Amphibia > Anura > Ranidae > Glandirana > Glandirana rugosa. The sequence goes on along the minus strand of BLSH010319555.1, from coordinate 756,217 downwards.
CCCTTTAAATATTGGTGATCAGTAGTGAGTGCCCCTTTAAATATGGGTGATCAGTAGTAAGTTCTCCTTTAAATGTTGGTGATCAGCACTAACGACTTTACTTAATCTTTTATCGCTTATGAACCGCTTTGCCACCTTTTCCGGTCTCCACATCAACCCGACTAAATCTTTAAATCTGTTCCCTTGCCTGACCCCCTTAGAGACTCGATATGTGAGCAATTCCCATTCCAATGGCCATCTTCCCTCCCATACTTGGGGGTTCACCTCACCGCCTCTTTCCAGTCTTTATACACTGATTCCCCCCCCCCCCCCCCTCTCATTTCCTCTTTGAAGGGTTTGTTGGACAGGTGGGACATTCCTTGGGTCTCGTGTTGGGGTCACATTCATGCTGTTAAAATGTCCTACTTGCCCAAATTACTCTATTTCTTTAGGGTCCTCCCCGTCCCCGTACCTCTGCATGTCATCCGCATTCTAAAACACCAAATCCTAAAATTTATCTGGGGCAGAGTGCGCTCAAGGCTTAATCAATCCCTCTTGTACGCCCCGAAGGTCAGGAGTGGATTGGGTGTCCCCAATCAGGCTTATTACTATAAGGGCGCCCTGATCGCTCAGCTCAATATGGGCAATACTGCACCGATGTGGACCTTCATTGATACGATGGAGACGGATCCAATTCCCCTCTCATCCATACCATGGCTCCCTCCTGCACATTGTCCAAAGCTGCTCAACCCAATCTTGGCCCACACTCTTTCGGTGTGGAACTCTATAAAATACTCCGCAGGCTTAATATCACCCCACCTCCCCCTCTTACCATTGCTAAACTGCCCCTTGCCCGGGCATGGAGGACCCACGACGTTTTTGATGGTGGAGAGAGGTCTCAACACGGTCCGTTCCCTCCTCACTCCCAGAGGAATGTGCAATTATCAATACCTCCGGGACTCTCATGAAATTCCCGAATCAGAACGCTTCCGATACGCACAAATCCGTCACTTACTGGAATCTCTAACAAAATGTCACGAACACCCGCTATTGCCCACAGCTTTTGAGACCCGATGCAGAACCAGTCCCACCACCCAGGGCCTGATTTATTTGCTGTACTCTTCCATATTAAACAATTCCGGGCGGCAACTCCCTATGTATTGTGACAAATGGGCGGCTGATTTTGGCTCGGCCCCTCAACTGGGCGATTGGCGCAAAATGTGGAAGGCCCTCTTTCGGTCTTCTCGGAACGTTCTAGCCCTGGAAAATTCCTTTAAAGTCATGTCTCGCTGGTATTTTACTCCAGCTAGGATCGCAAAGTGCCTACCATCGTACCTGTCCAACTGTTTTCAAGGATGTCCGGATCTGGGTGACATGAAACACATATGGTGGTCCTGCCCTAAGGTCAAAAGGTTGTGGATCAGGGTCTACGCATTGGTCGATAAGGTTCTCCACATTAACATAAGGAAAGATCCATGGGAAGCGCTCTCATATAGGACTATTGCGGACGTGACCCGGCGAGAGCGGTCCTAATTACTCACATTTTCATGGTCACGAAACAAACGATCGCGCGGTCGTGGAAGTCACCACTCCTTAGTTTTGAAGAAGTCAAAAATAGGATCCATGGTACGCTCATAAATGAAAGGCTGACGGCGATCCTAGAAGATAAAATGGGCAAATTTCAGCGGATATGGCAACCCTGGGTTGACTACTTTTCGCCTTCTCAGATGACTTCCCGCTTTATGGAACTCTAAGGGTTCCACTTATTCCGACTCGAAGACCCCTGGGGTATCCACCACTCCTTTTCCTCTAGATTCCTGAGTTTTGATAGGCTCTACCTAATCAGCGCAGGTAATGGCCCTTTACCCACAAAATCCCCCCTTGGGCCAGGCCCTTCATCTCTTACATTAACAGTGCTACACTTCGCAGACCATATGATTCTGTTCTGGTTGTTAGGATGTTCTCTTCAGAATAATATATGTTGTGAAGCGATGATCTGTCTGCTTAAGATGTTTAGTTGGACTCTTTTTCACTTGATCAGATGTAAACCTTCCCTACCCCATTCCTTAATATGGTATGCAGGAACTGCTATAGCTACTGCCTATTGGGGGAACGTTTGAAGTCTCCGAAGTGCATGCGTATTTTATGATTACATGAAGATCTGACGCCTTTTTGTATGTGTTTTGTTGTATTGTACACATCTCCCTTTCTCACTTGTTATATTGAAAATATTCAATAAAATTTTAAGTATAAAAAAAAAAAAATGTTGGTGATCACTACTCTGTGCCCCTTTAAATATTGGTGATGAGTTCTCCTTTAAATATTGGTGATCAGCAGTGAGTTCTCCTTTAAATATTGGTGATCAGCAGTGAGTTCTCCTTTAAATATTGGTAATCAGTAGTGAGTGCCCCTTTAAATATTGGTGATGAGTTCTCCTTTAAATATTGGTGATCACTAGTGAGTTCTCCTTTTTTAAATATTGGTGATCAGCAGTGAGTTCTCCTTTAAATATTGGTTATCAGTAGTGAGTGCCCCTTTAAATATTGGTGATCAGCAGTGAGTTCTCCTTTAAATATTGGTGATCAGCAGTGAGTTCTCCTTTTAAATATTGGTGATCAGTAGTGAGTACCCTTTTAAATATTGGTGATCAGCAGTGAGTCCTCCTTTAAATATTGGTGATCAGTAGTGCTTGCCTTCAAATGAAGGCTCTGACAAATCTGGAATACGTGTGAACACATGCATTGCAGTGAGAAGCGGCCCCTAGTCCTGCTGATCTCCTGCACCCTCTATGCAGCCATTTCCCATCTCCATGCACTCCAGTGATGGCTGCATGACATTTCTCAGGACGGCTTTCCTGATGGTGACAGCGGTGGACCATGCCTATGGGATACAATATACAGCATGTGCTGAAACCAACATTTGTAGTCTCCATTCCAAAGTCTGTTTGTTGAGACAGTGCCAGAGTATTATCACCCTGTAACAGGAAGTGCCCGAACAAGAACCATTAATGGCAGGATCACCAGGGATTATTCGATGAAATGATCTTTGACACATTATTACCATGTTAAAGCCAATGTGGTATTTTATGAATGTGAGTTAGGGACCTTAGATTGTAAGCTCCTTGAGGGTAGGGACTGATGTGAGTGTACAATGTATATGTAAAGCACTGCATAAATTGACAGCGCTATATAAGTACCTGAAATAAATAAATACATTTTAGTGATCAGGATTCTACCTACCTCTGTAGAGCCCTTCCATAATGTAGACCCGCAGGATTTCTTCCTATCCCCGGTTTCCTGTGCCTCAGGATGTGTAAATAAATCAGACAAATATTGTTTTATTGTCAGCTTTGTTTACATTGTGCTATTGGTGTCACTTGTAATCGGTGTCACTTGTTTCCCATCAGGATAGAGATCAGTGTCTCTTCCCTCCAGTATATCCATTGCACCATCAGCACCACAATTTGGAGTTTAACCATTTCAGTTCCGGAAGGTTTTTACCCCTTCATGACCAGGACATTTTTTTGCTATTCAACACTGCGCTACGTTTAACTGACGATTGTGCGGTCATGCGACTCTGTACACAAATGAAAATAATATCTTTTTTTTTACACAAGTAGAGCTTTCTTTTGGTTGTATTTGATCACCACTGCATTTTTTTATGTTTTTTTTTGTTATATAAACAAAAACAAAAAAAACAAAAATTGTGAAAAAGATATTTTTTACTTTCTGTTATAAAACATATGCAATAAAATCAAATTTCTTCATAAATTTAGGCCAAAATATATTCTACTACGTGTCTTTGGTCAAAAACATCCCAATAAGTGCATATTAATTGGTTTGTGTAAAAGTTATAATGTCTACAAACTATGGGATATATATATATATATATTGGAATTAACACAGCTGTAGTCACTAATGGCGGTGATCAGCGACTTTTCATAGTGATAGTGTGGCGGACAATCTGGTGCTAACAGACACTGGCTGGGAGGGTCACTAAGACTGCATTCACACCTGAGCGTAGCATCTTTGGGCTTTTTTCTGGCGTTTTTTCGCACGACTTTGGCACGTTTGTATGCAGCGTTTTTGGGCTTTGGTGTTTTGTTTTTTTTTATCAACCAATAGGGAAAAGTATTATCTGTTGCATCATTTGATTGCTAGGTATTTCAGCTTTTTAAATTTTTCCATTAGCTTTTATTTCTTCTTTTATTATTATCCATTTATTATAATTTTTTTTCATTAGGGTAAGGGGTTCGAGTTCAGTTTAGGTAAGGGTTATTTTATTATTATCCAAATAATAATAAATTAAATGTAAACTAAATACACAAATAAAAATCATAAATGGAAAATAAATAAATTCAATTAAATTAATACTAAGTAACAATGAATGAATAATTAACCCTTACCCCTTAAAAAATTAAATAATAAATAACCACTCTAATACCAAAAAAAATATTATTATTAATAATGTATTTTTTTGTTCGAGAGTTGTTTTTATTATTATTTATAATATAATGTATTATTTTTTAAGGCTTGAGATTTAATTTAATATTTATTTATTATTGTATTATTACTTATTATTCATTTAGTTTACTTATTTTTGATGGTTTTTAGTTATTTATGTGCTTATTTTACATTTATTTATTCATATATTATTTTTTACGTTTGAGTAGAAAGTTGCGCAACAAAGCTCACGACTGGCGCATTTCCATTCATTTCTATGGGAATACAAACACCCAAATCTGCCAGATTCGTGCGACAAAAATACAGCCAGAACTTGTTTGGCTCCAGGCGTTTTGGAGTAGAGATGTGACCCGTCTCCATACAGAATCATTGATTTTGTTTCTCCTCCAGAATTTTTGAGCTTCAAGCTACAAAGCGCTGAGGTGTGAATGGGGCGTAGCTGACACTGGCATTGCTACTGACACTCAGGCTGCATTCACACTTCAGCATTTTGAATCGTGAGCAGATTTTCCACAATTCTGCCTGCGATTTGAAAGTGCCAATGTGTGAATGGCAAATCGCGGGACTCCTATTTGAGATGCCATTCATTTGAATGACACCTCAAATCGCTGTGCGGGTCTGCCGCAATAGTCACACAATAAATGGCACTGCAATCTGCGGCAACCCGCGGGAAGCATGTCGCCCAAAGGTAGCTCCTGAACTTTTTTCGGGCGACATGCTTCTGGCAATGTGGGTTGCCGCGATTGCAGCGCAATTTATCGCCCACCAATTGCGGCAGACCCGCACAGCGATTTGAGGTGTCATTCAAATGAATGGCATCTCAAATGCGAGTCCCAGGATTTGTCATTCACACATTGGCGCTTTCAGATTGGGGGCAGAATCGCAGCATATCTGCCCACTATTCATGATTCGATGAATGCAGCCTAAGACCTGATTCACACCTATGCAGGTTGCAGTTTGCATATTCCGCGTGCATTTCACATTTTTCAATACACGTTTTGGATCCATTGAAGTCTATGGAACCAAAAACCAGAAAAAGTCCCTGGCCCTTTCTATAAAATGCACAGATGTGAACGTGACCCATAGGAAACCATGTTAAATGGACTGTAGTACGTTTCTGCAAAACTGAAAACGCACTAAAAAACGCATAGGTGTGAGCCAGGCCTTATACAGTGATCCGTAATAATACTGTACACCGATACTGTACTAATGACACTGGCTGGGAAGGGGTTAACATCTAGGGGCAATCAAAGGGTTAATAGTCTGCTTAACAATGTGTAATGTGTGCCGCTTTTACTTACTGATCTGGCTATTTTTTCTCCCTGCTTTTCAGGCAGAAGAAACAGACAGATCGCTGAAGTACACAGAGTTCTGAGTGTTTTGTAAACAGAACAGAACTCTGTGTGTGATTGGACACAGCCAGTCAGCTGATTTCAGCCAAAATCTTCTGCTGAAATCAGCTGTCAAGCTCATGCTGTGTCATAGTTGCATAGTTTAGCCTGGTTGAAAAAAGATACAAGTCCATCTGGTTCAACCAACAAGGCGGGTTGCCAATCACCCGCCTGCCTTTCCACTGTGTCAACGGGGCCCAACTGTAGGTGGTGTCCTCATGGCAGGGCTATGTAAATCTCAGGACTGGATGGATAGATATACAAAGCCATAAGCAAGCTGGTGGCGTACAGGTACATTACCCGGCCTGTCTATGCTGCCTGCAGTAAATCTACTGTGGGCGGGCAGTACGTTTTTAAAGCGGTAATAAACCCAAAAGCAAACATTTACTATATCGCAGCTTCTTTTTCTTTCTTCTTTTCTTTCACCTTTTTTCTCTTTGTTTCCTTTTTCTTTCTTTCTTTTTTTTTTGCTTTCTTTTCTTTTTCACTTTCTTTCTTTTTTCACTTTCTTTCTTTTTTTTTTTTTCTTTCTTTCTTTCTTTCTTTCTTTCTTTCTTTCTTTCTTTCTTTCTTTTTTCGCTTTCTTTCTTTCTTCGCTTTCTTTCTTTCTTTTTTTTTCTT
>BLSH010319555.1:720814-731877 GCA_018402905.1 Glandirana rugosa | reverse complement strand
TTTTTTTTTTTTTTTTGGGATATGTATTTTAGCAAAAAGTAAGAAATTTTTTTTTTTTGCAAAATTGTCGCTCTTCTTTTGTTTATATCGGTGATCAGAAATGACGCAGAGGGGATCAAATACCACCAAAAGAAAGCTCTATTTGGGGGAAAAAAAGGACGCAAATTTTGTTTGGGTACAACATCACACGACCGCGCAATTGTCAGTTTAAAGCGACGCAGTGCCGAATCGTAAAAAGTGCTCTGGTCCTAATGTGGGAAATCCTTCCGGTGCTGAAGCGGTTAAATTCTATGTATTTTCTCACACTGGACCATTGCACTTCCATTGTGGTGTTAAAAATTCTGCTTGCATCATTTTTAATCAGTTAAAATAACCGCACCAAAAATGCACACCTCCCCGTTGAAATGCATTGAAAATACAGCAATAATGTATTAGTAATGCACCCATTACATTTTTGATGTGGGTTGAGTCACATGACCTATGAAAAATACAGTAAAATCATGTTAAAAGCTGGCAAAAATTGCAGCAAAATTGTATGCTTTTTCAGCACAATCATTGGAACCTTTTTTCTCTATCAGCAAAATGCCAATAACACCATTTCAGCCGCTATGTTTCACCTTCCGAAATTTTGGTGCATATCTAGGTAATACTTCAATGTTGCAAATGAGGTTGCAAGACCCCCAATGCACCTCATTTCACAGAATTTTCCAGATTTTCTGCAAAATCAAAAACATTTTTTTACCCATCCCTAACGATGATCAATTCCTAGAAATGGAAGTGTCCTTTCACCTGTGTATAGCAATCAATAACGCTGCTTTGGACTTTACTCCTTGCCTGGCCCCAAGACTGTACTGTGCCCAGGATGATGTCACTCATTGAATAGAATCTAAGAACTTGATGCAGACTTTGATCTGGACTCTGAGATATGTGTGGATGTAATGGGAATTATGCCATAACGGTGGACCCTGATGAAAGTGTATACTTTGATGGGGACTCTGATGTATAGGGGATTGAGGTGTAAGAGGGACTTTGATGAGGACCCTGATGTTAGGGTGGACTCTGATGAAAGTGTATACTTTGATGGGCATTCAAGTGTAAGGGGGGCTCTGGTATAAGAGGAACTCCTGATGGGGACCCTGATATAAGAGGGAAATCTGATGTAAGGGTGGACTCTGATGAAAGTGTATACTTTGATGGGGACTCTGTTAGGGACCCTGCTATAAGGGAGAAAACTGATTTAAGGGTGGACTTTGATGTAAGAGAGACTCTGATGAGGACCCTGATATAAGGGGGTCATCTGATGTAAGTGTGTACTTTGATGGGGATTCTGGTGTAAGGGCGGACTCTGATTTATAGGGGACTGTGATGGGGTCCCTGATATACAGGGGAAATCTGATGTATAGGGGACTGTGATGGGGACCCTGATATACAGGGGAAATCTGATGTAAGGGGGACTGTGATGGGGACCCTGATATACAGGGGAAATCTGATGTAAGGGGGACTCTGGTGGGGACCTTGATATACAGGGGAAATCTGATGTAAGTGTAAACTTTGATGGGGACTTTGGTGTACAGTGCCTTGGAAAAGTATTCATGCCCCTTGAATTTTTCCACATTTTGTCATGTTACAACCAAAAACAGAAGTGTATTTTATTGGGATTTTATGTGATGGACCAACACAAAGTGGCACATTCAGCCCCCTTTCCTCTGATACCCCTAACTAAAATCTAGTGGAACCAATTGCCTTCAGAAGTCACCTAATTAGTAAATGGAGTCCACCTGTGTGTACTTTAATCTCAGTGTAAATACAGCTGTTCTGTGAAGGCCTCAGAGGTTTGTTGGAGAACCTTAGGGAACAAACAGCATCAGAAAGACCAAGGAACAAACCAGACAAGTCAGGGATAAAGTTGTGGAGAAGTTTAAAGCAGGGTTAGGTTATAAAAAAATTCCCAAGCTTTGAACCTCTCACAGAGCACTGTTCAATCCATCATCTGAAAATGGAAAGAGTGAGCACAACTGCAAACCTACCAAGACATGGCCATCCACCTAAACTGACAGGCCGGACAAGGAGAGCATTCACCAGAGAAGCAGCCAAGAGGCCCATGGTAAAGCTGCAGAGATCCACAACTCAGGTGGGAGAATCTGTCCACAGGACAACTATTAGCCGTGCACTCCACAAATCTGACCTTTATGGAGGAGTGGCAAGAAGAAAGCCATTGTTGAAAGAAGGCCATAAGAAGCCCCGTTTGCGAGAAGCCATGTGGGGGGCACAGCAAATATGTGAAAGAAGGTGCTCTGGTCAGATGAGACCAAAAATGAACTTTTTGACCTAAAAGCAAAACACTGTGTGTGGCAGAAAACTAACACTGCACATCACCCTGAACACACCATCCCCACCGTGAAACATGGTGGTGGCACCATCATGTTGTGGGGATGCTGTTCTTCAGCAGGGACAGGGAAGCTGATCAGAGTTGATGGGAAGATGGATGGAGTCAAATACAGGGCAATCTTAGAAGAAAACCTGTTAGTCTGCAAAAGACTTGAGAATGGGGCAGAGGTTCACCTTCCAGCAGGACAACGACCCTAAACATACAGCCAGAGCTACAATGGAATGGTTTAGATCAAAGCATATTCATGTGTTAGAATGGCCCAATCACAGTCCAGACCTAAATCCAATTGAGAATCTGTGACAAGAAGAATGGGCAAAAATGTCTCTCTCTAGATGTGCAAAGCTGGTAGAGACATCCCCAAAAAGACTTGCAGCTGTAATTGCAGTGAAAGGTGGTTCTACAAAGTATTGACCCGGGGGGGGGGGGACTGAATACAAATGCCCCCCGCAATTTTCATATATTTTTTTGTTTGTAAAAAATGTTGAAAACCATTTATCATTTTCCTTCCACTTCACAATTGCCACTTTGTGTTGGTCTATCACATAAAATCCCAATAAAATACATTTATGTTTTTGTTTTATGACAAAATGTGAGAAAATTTCAAGGCACTGTAAGAGGGACTCTTATGGGGACCCTGATAATAGGGGGAAATCTGATGTAAGCGATTTTTACAAAAAAAGCTCCAAGGAAACTTAACAATTCCTTTATAAAACTGTTTTATTATTTGTCATTGATTGTTGTTAGTGTTCTCCTGCAGCCTCTTTGCAGCCTCTTCCTGTCTTCATGCACTCCAATGTTGGCTGCATGGTATTCCTCAGGGTGAGTTTCCTGATGGTGACCACAGTGGACCACGGACTCTTGTTGTTTCTTCTTGCCTGTGCCTATTTGTTAGGTAATGATGTTGGATGAGAAGACCTGGCTCACAATTGGATCCCAATGGTGTTCAGTAGGGTTTAGGTCCTGTACTGATGTTGGATGAAAAGACCTGATCCAGAGGTGTTCAATAGGGTTGAGACCAGGTAATGATGTTTGAAGAGAAGACCTGATCCAGAGGTGTTCAATAGGGTTGAGGCCAGGTAATGATGTTTGAAGAGAAGACCTGATCCAGAGGTGTTCAGTAGGGTTGAGGCCAGGTAATGATGGATGAGAAGATCTGATCCTAATGGTGTTCAGTAGGGTTGAGGCCAGGTAATGATGTTGGATGAGAAGATCTGATCCTAATGGTGTTCAGTAGGGTGTAGGTCCGGTACTGATGTTGGATGAGAAGACCTGATCCAGAGGTATTCAATAGGGTTGAGGTCAGGTACTGATATTTCAAGAGAAGACCTGATCCAGAGGTGTTCAGTAGGGTTGAGGTCAGGTATGGATGTTGGATGAGAAGACCTGATCCCAAAGGTGTTCAGTAGGCTTGAGGTCAGGTATGGATGTTGGATGAGAAGGCCTGATCCAGAGGTGTTCAGTAGGCTTTAGGTTTGGTACTGATGTTGGATGAGAAGACCTGATCCCAAAGGTGTTCAGTAGGGTTGAGGTCGGGAACTGATGTTGGACGAGAAAACCTGATCCCAAAGGTGTTTTATCAGGTTGAAGTCCGAGCTCTGTGCAGGACACTTGAGTTCCTCCATACCAAACTATGTGTTTATGGAGCTGGCTTTGTGCATTGGGGCACAGTCATGCTGGAACAGAAAAGGGACATCTTTGGACGAGCACAATTGCCCAAAATGTCATTGTATGCTATAACATTACCAGTACCCTTCAATAAAAAGCACTTTTGGAGGGTAGTTTTGGCCATATTCCCTCCATCCCAAACCGAGATTTCAGACACCCATGTGATTGCTATGCATGTGGTTTTCAATTTTTTTGCACATTTTTTTATTTATTATAAGTGTGGAATGCAACTGAACTGGTTACATTTTCCATTTGCTCTCGGACATTTGTTTGTTCACCTAGCCTGTGAACCAGGAAAAATATTTTTGTATACTTATAAGAATGTAGTCTTTCTTTTTCCTCCTTTTTACTTGGACATGTGCTGTCACACTAACCTGCTAATATAAAGTTCTTGTAAAGAGACCCTGGCACTACGCAAAAAATCAAAATCAAAAGCATCTTGGAAACAGATTACTAGTTCTTACCTGACCGAGGTTTGGTGACCCCCCAGTCTTCACTTTCTTACCTCTGCTGGTATGAAGACCTCCAAGCACTACATGAGTACATTGCCCCTTGAGAACTGCAGGGCAGGTTAGTAACATGGAGGGAAGGCACATCAGGCAGTAGAGAGACACCGGCATCTGGAAAGTTAGTGACACTAAACAATGTCCTTATTCTCCAAAAATAATACTGTGACAGGGCCAGTTTTTTTTTTGTTAAATCGCAAACGTCAAACTCTTCTCCTCTGTGCAGCGGTTTTGCACAGAGTGGTCCCGAACCTCGTCTTCTGGGGTCCCTCGGCGGTGATCTTGGCTCCTCATCCGCATCGAGTGACCCATCAGGGAAGCGCTTTCCTTGGTGGTCACCCATCCGGGCACGCTCTTGAGTCCTGCTGTTGCGTGTATTCGCACATACAGCCGGACTCAGCCATCCCCCTGCTCCCGCATCATTGAACTTAATTGACAGCAGCGGTAGCCAATTGCTCCCCTGCTATCAATCCATCCAATGAGGACCCGAGCCGGCAGCTATAGGGACCAGGCTTGTCCCCGGCATGGGATCGGTTCCGGCTCAGGTAAGTGAAGGGGGGCTCTGGGGGGGGGGGGGCTGCTGCACTAAAAGGGTTTTTCACCTTAATGCATTCTGTGCATTAAGGTGAAAAACCCAGAAACTTTACAACCACTTTAATGCAAGGTTCCAGACTATTGTTTCTGAGCAGAGAAAGCTGTGTATTTGACTTTCTATAGATTCTGTAAACCTGGATCGGGGCCTGGCTGCATGGATCCGAAATGTTACCATATATGTACTGTGTGACTATGTGAATAAAGCCTTGGACCCTTTCCAGGAATCCTTGGTGTGCTGGTGACATTTTTTTCTTCAGCCTGTGTAAGTACACAAGTGTGCAGGGATTTTATATACCGGTACTCATTCCTGAGGATAGCTCAGAGTTCCCAGGTTGGAGACCACTCCCATATTGGAGACAGAAGATCTCAACAAGTGGTCAGAGGAGCCCCAGCCAGGAGGTCTCACCCAGGAATCAGAGGTGCCCCAGCCAGGAGGTCTCACCCAGGAATCAGAGGTGCCCCAGCCAGGAGGTCTCACCCAGGAATCAGAGGTGCCCCAGCCAGGAGGTCTCACCCAGGAATCAGAGGTGCCCCAGCCAGGAGGTCTCACCCAGGAATCAAAAGTGCCCAAGCCAGGAGGTCTCGCCTAGGAATCAGAGGTGCCCCAGCCAGGAGGTATTGCCCAGGAATCAGAGGTGCCCCAGCCAGGAGGTCTCTCCCAGGAATCAGAGGTGCCCCAGCCAGGAGGTCTCGACCCAGGAATCAGAGGTGCCCCAGCCAGGAGGTCTCTCCCAGGAATCAGAGGTGCCCCAGCTAGGAGGTCTCTCCCAGGAATCAGAGGTGCCCCAGCCAGGAGGGCTCGCCCAGGGGTCAGAGGTGCCCCAGTCAGGAGATCTGAACCAGGGGTCAGAGGTGCCCCAGCCAGCAGCCAGGAAATGGGGGGGTCTCGTTCCAGGAGTCAGATGGACTCCTATAGGGATTTCAGAAGAACCCTTTTCCAGAGGCCAGGACTGAACTGTGCAGCAGGGCTCTGCAACTAAAGGCTGAGTGAACCAAGACAGAACCAGGAGAGCTGGACAACACAGTCAGAAAGACCGGTATGTAGAGCAGTGGTAACAAAGGAGCCAGGTGGATCGGCATTTTCAGTTAACTGTTGATTATGGAAGAGCCCCTGCATAGGCACTGATGTATATGTGAACTTTTTTTCCTTCTTTTCAGTTTTGACTGGCGCAACTCATTGAAAAAGCACCTACCACCACATAACTCCTCAATTTCATGAAATAACTTCTTTCTCTGCCTCTACAATGAAGCCCTTTCTGAGTGAAACATGTTGGAGGGGTGCTCCCATGTGTAGGAGACCAAGCTGAAGCCGTTTTTTAGTAAGAGGAGCTCACTATATGCTGAGGCAGTATGCTGACGGTGGCTGTTTTTTGTAGTTTTCGATTTGTCTGATGGGCATGTGTTCAACCCGACCAGCCCCTCAAACATTCCCGTTCAGCTGGCATAACAGATTGGGGCATTCAAGGGGTTTCAATTTAAATTATTTTTTGAGCAGTGCACGTTGGTTGTGATCATGTAGTCTGCTCAATGCACTCTATAAATCCCGTAGTCCATCTTGGCAGCTGCAAGAGAGGGTGGCTACGTTCCTACATAGAGTGGGACCATGGAGAACGAATGTAGCCACCCTCCAACAGGAAGTCAGATCTCAGGAGCAGAGATTTGCAGGAGGCTGGGAGTAATAGAAGGGACTTTTCGGAGTATATACTTGAGCCTGGGTTCACACTGACAGTGGAAATGAAATCATGCGGGTTCAGCTGAACTTGTGCCATTTCATTTCCGCGTGTCAGTCCCAACTTCGGGGGGCGATTTCAGAGACATCTGTGCGGATTGCTGCACAGAAATCTATGGAAATCGCACCCGGAAGTCGCTAAAAGTAGTACAGAAACTACTTTTTGGAATCGGTGTGGCGGCGGTACACCGATTTGGGCGGTGCCTTGACTGCTGATTTGGCATGCGATTTGACATGTCAAATCGCATGCCAAATTGCTCCAATGTCAACCTAGGTCCTTTAGTGTCAGAGGAGGTTAAGAAGAACCTAGAAAGGACATCGGAAGCGTCTCCAACTGATCTCAAACACAAGCTGATGTTCCCCAGTGTTTTTGTTTTTTTTTTACTTTTTTGTTCTTTTTAGATTTATTTATACCCTAAGGCAATCCATGCACACTGGGCTTAAAAAACGTCGGTTCTCTTGGGAGTAAAAAAACCTTCATATAGAGCATTTTTTGTACAAAGTTTAGAAGCATTTTTAAGTTTCTTCTGCCAGTAAGGCTTTTTTCCTGCCTCTAAATGTTGAGCTCAGAATCTGCCTCATACATCCTAATGTGCCTGGACACACAGGACGACATAAAGCTGCTGCTACAAGCAGAACACAACTCCTGCAGAAGTCACGTTTATTAAGCCCGGGGTGCATGGAGCCTAAAAGATTTCTTTTTTCATTTTCAGTTTTCTTTGGCTTCAACATTTTTTTAACTATCCGTTTTTGTTTGCAGTCCCTTCCTGTGTCTTCTATACCAACGCTTGTTTCTTAACCACTTCAGCCCCGGAAGGATTTCACACTTTCGGACCGGAGCCCTTTTTGCAATTCGGCGCTGCGTCACTTTAACTGACAATTGCGCGGTTGTGCGATGTTGTACCCAAACAAAATTTGCGTCCTTTTTTTCCCACAAATAGAGCTTTCTTTTGGTGGTATTTGATCACCGCTGCGTCTTTTCTGATCGCCGCTATTAACAAAAGAAGAACAACAATTTTGCAAAAAAAGACCAAATTTATTACTTTTTGCTAAAATACAAATCCAAAAAAAAAAAAAAAAAAATTTTTTTTTTTCATCGGTTTTGGCCGATTTTATATTCTTCCTCATATTTGCGATAAAAAAAATCGCAATCGCCGTTTATTGATTGGTTTGCGCAAAAGTGGTCGCGTTTACAGATGATAATTCATTTTTGGGGTTTTTATTTTTTACAAGTAATGGCGGCGATCTGCGATTTTTAGCGGTACTGCGATATTTCAGCGGACATGTCGGACCATTTTGACACTTTTTTGGGACCATTGGCATTTATACAGCGATCAGTGCTATAAAAATGCACTGATCACTGCCAATGGCATTTACACAGTAAAGGGGTTAACCTGCTGGGGGCGCTCTAAGGGTTAACTGTGTTCCCTGGGCGTGTTCTAACTGTATGGGGACTGCCCTAACAGGGGAAGGGAAGTGATCACAGCTTCCATGTAGAGGAAAGCTGTGATCACAACCCTTCCCCCTCTCACAGAACGGAGGTTCATGTTTACTTACACGGACCTCCGTTCTTTCAGTGCGGGGGGGGGGCATCGCGGGTAGCCGGCGGCGATCGAGTCCGCCGCACCTGCTCCCTGGCTCCCCCGGAACACAGTGAGTGATCTCGCAGCCGCCTTTGTATGACGGCGGTTTGTGATATCGAACCACTTTGTCGCCGTCAACCTGTGGTTGGCGGTCGGCAAGTGGTTAATGGACACTGAGCTTGTGCTTGCTCGTCGGTTATTGAAATAATGCAGAGAGGAACCTGAAGGAATTTTCCTGGGTCACCTCCAGGATGGCACACCTGAGAAATGACCTGTAATACTGGACTGGGCAGCAAGTGACTACCAGTGAGTGGGCCTCATTCACATAAACTCACCGACCACTTTATTAGGTACACCTTGCTAGCACTGGGTTGGGACCCCTTTTGCTTTCAGAACCGTCTTAATTTTTCATGGCACAGATTCAACAAGGTGTTGGAAACTTTCCTCAGAGATTTTGGTCCATATTGACATGAAAGCATCACACAGTTGTTGCAGATTTGTCGGCTGCACATCCATGATGTGAATCTCCCGTTCCACCACATCCCAAAGCTGCTCTATTGGATGGAGATCTGGTAACTGTGGAGGCCATTGGAGTACAGGGGCCTCATTGTCCATTGGTGAGATGATTTGAGCTTTGTGACATGGCGCATTATCCTGCTGGAAGGAGCCATCAGAAGATGGGTACACTGTAGTCATAAAGGGATGGACATGGTCGGCAACAATACTCAGGTAGGGCTGTGGTGTTTAAATGATGCTCAGTTGGTACTAAGGGGCCCAAAGTGTGCCAAGAAAATATCCCCCACACCAGAACACCACCAGCCTGAACCTTTGATACAAGGCAGGATGGATCCATGCTTTCAGGTTGTTTACGCCAAATTCTGACCCAACCATCTGAATGTCGCAGCTGAAATCGAGACTCATCAGACCAGGCAACATTTTTCCAATCTTCTGTTGTCCAATTTTGAGCCTGTACGAATTGTAGCCTCAGTTTCCTGTTCTGAGGTAACAGGAGTGGCTCTCGGTGTGGTCTTCTGCTGCTGTAGTCCATCTGTTCAAGGTTTGATGTGTTGTGCATTCAGAGATGATATTCTGCATACCTCGGTTGTAACGAGTGGTTATTTGAGTTACTGTTGCCCTTCTGTCATCCCAAACCAGTCTGCCCATTCTCCTCTGACATCAACAAGACCTTTTCCTACACACAACTGCTGCTCACTGGATATTTTGGATTTTTCAAACCATTCTCTGTAAACCCAAGAGATAGATGGTTGTGTGTGAAAATCCCAGAAATACTCAGACCAGCCTGTCTGGCACCAACAACAATGCCACATTCAAAGTCACTTAAATCCCCTTTCTTCCCCATTCTGATGCTCGGTTTGAACTTTAGCAAGTCTAGATGCCTAAATGCATTAAAGTGGTAGTAAACCCCCAAAGTTGTTTTTACCTACAGGTAAGCATATAATAAGGCTTACCTTATAGGTTACCATGTAGGTTTAGGAGATATTCGCCCTGCATGCAGCCGCTGACATTAGCGGCGCATGCGCTCTGATGATCCGGCCGAGGCGTCCGGCAACTCAGAGCTGGCTGCCGGAAAGAAGAGCTCCCGCGCGCATGCGCTGGAGTGACGTCACGCGGCTCCGGCCACTCACAGTGCCGGAGCCGCGTACTAGGAAGAAAGAAGAGGACCAACATGTCAGCGTCCTTAGCGCTGACCGACTCGGGCATCGGGGGCCTCGTTGTAAGGTAAGTATTTCATAATATGTTAGTATGCGATGCACACTAACATATTATGCTATTGTCTTGCAGGTTTTTTTTTTTTTTGGGAACAGGTTTACTACCGCTTTAAGTTGCTGCCATGGGATTGACTGATTAGCAATTTGTGTTACCAGGCAATCCTGTGTACGTCTATGGGGGCACAACGGCTATATAGATGTATTAATTTGTCAGCAGGTGAATGGCCCCCGAACATACACGGTCTGCATTCCAGCCCCTCATCCACTCGCCTGTCACCCTCCTTTGTAAAACCCTCTGTGTGAAGAGCTCTGCTCCCATGCTGCTGCATTACATTATGGGACCCATTTCTTTGCTCCTGTCATTCACCTCTATGGCTGTTACAATATTTTTTAGTAATTTTTTATTTTTGCTAATTATGGAAAGATCAGTAACTAGAGAGTAACCTTTAGCAGGCGTGCTGGCTTGCCATTGTTAATGGCACCCCCATGCATCTACTAATACGCACGTGCCAAACCGCATGGGGCCATAGCACCATGCAGTTTGGTGTGGCGTGTTTTTGGATAAGGGTCAGGGTTTATCCTGTTTAGGGCAACCCATTGAAATGAATGGACTGCTCTACACGCGACACATAGGAAATGCGCGTGCTCGGCCGCACCCATATGGTGGGAACCTGGCCTTAGATGCAATCTGCGGACGATTTCCAATGAGAGATCAATGACTAGAAAGGTATTAATCGTTTTTATTTTTTAATGATTTTTTATAACATTGTCGGTATCTCCACTTACTGTCCTCGTTTCTTTACCCAGGGTATTACATTACGTCGTCGTACCCTCGTCTCGAGAAGTGTGTCTCCCAAAATGTTTCCT
>BLSH010319555.1:676375-688797 GCA_018402905.1 Glandirana rugosa | reverse complement strand
TCCCACTGGATGGAGGAATCTCCCACTGGATGGAGGAATCTCCCACTGGATGGAGGAATCTCCCACTGGATGGGGGAATTTTTCACTGGATGAAGGAATCTTCCACTCGGGCAGGGGAATCTTCCACTCGGGCGGGGGAATCTTCCACTCGGGCGGGGGAATCTTCCACTCGGGCGGGGGAATCTTCCACTCGGGCAGGGGAATCTCCCACTGGGCAGTGGAATTTTTCACTGGATGGGGAAATCTCCCACTAAATGTAAGAATCTCCTACTGAATCTCCATCTGTATTTTGACCGCTAGTTGGCTGCAACCATTTTGGCTGACTTTTTCACCTGATAGAGGAATCTTCCACTGGGCGGGGGAATCTTCCACTGGGCGGGGGAATCTTCCACTGGGCGGGGGAATCTTCCACTGGGCGGGGGAATCTTCTACTGGGCGGGGGAATCTTCTACTGGGCGGGGGAATCTTCTACTGGGCGGGGGAATCTTCTACTGGGCGGGGGAATCTTCTACTGGGCGGGGGAATCTTCTACTGGGCGGGGGAATCGTCTACACGAGCGAGGGAATCTCCCACTGGGCAGGGGAATTTTTCACTGGATGGGGGAATCTCCCCCTAAATCGAAGAATCTCCTACTGAATCTCCATCTGTATTTTGACCGCTAGTTGGCTGCAACCATTTTGGCTGACTTTTTCACCTGATAGAGGAATCTTCCACTGGGCGGGGGAATCTTCCACTGGGCGGGGGAATCTTCCACTGGGCGGGGGAATCTTCCACTGGGCGGGGGAATCTTCTACTGGGCGGGGGAATCTTCTACTGGGCGGGGGAATCTTCTACTGGGCGGGGGAATCGTCTACACGAGCGAGGGAATCTCCCACTGGGCAGGGGAATTTTTCACTGGATGGGGGAATCTCCCCCTAAATCGAAGAATCTCCTGCTGAATCTCCATCTGTATTTTGACCGCTCGTTGGCTGCAACCAGTTTGGCTGACTTTTTCCCCACCTGGCTCATTTAATTTATAAATCAAGTTTATCAAGCCTAGTGGTGTTGGCAGGGCCATCAAAAGCTTGAGTTTTTGTTTCATCCACAAGTTGCTTCTGTATTTGAGAAAATTCTTACATTCATTATCCCATACAATAAGCACTGAATGGCCGGCGCTGAGACTTACACTTCCGGCGTGAGTACACAGATCATAGCCAGTCTCGTGCTCTGCACCTCCTCTATTCAGAAATAATCTTGCATTCCTTTTACAGAATGCAAGGAGTTCTGTGGGGAGATGGTGGCTTTCATACCTATTCACAGAATGCCTTGTATTGTATAAAAAGAACACAAGATATTTTCTGAATGGAGAGGGTGCAGAGCAAGCAACACAATACCATCTGTGTACTCCAATTGAAGATGTAAGTCTTGGCGCCGGTCGTTCGGTACTTACTGTACTCCACCGGTTGAATGAAAAGTAAGATGTTTTCCCAAATGCAGCATCTCCTGCACACGGCACACACTTCATTGGTGGGAATTTATTTTTGCAATGCAAATATCCATCTTTAATGTATGTTTAAGATAACGATGATCGAGTGGCTTGGTGCTAAAATGAATTTTCTTTATTGTTCTAGGCTATTCCAGCGCCGTCCAAAAGTTTGCCCAGACTTTGCAAAGTTTCCAGTTTGACTTCATTGGGGACACCTTAACAGATGATGAACTCAATATTGGTAAGAAACAGTAAAGTGATTTACGCCCACGGCTGGATCAAGACATTGTGCTGCCTGCGTCCAAGAATGAAATGCTGCCCCCCCCCCCCCCAAAAAAAAAAATCACGCCCACCAAAAGTCCCCCACATCAATTATTTTATATAAAGATGATTAAAACTAAAATTAAATTTATTGTGAAGTCAGATTTACATGCAACAGCACCTTGTCTATATGCAAAATTATATGATCGGAGGACCAGGTATTGTGATGTAGATATACTGGATCATAAAACAAGGGCGCCAAAGGAAAGTGGAATAATCAAAGATCCCAGTGCCCATCTTTGCTATATATCAGTGTCCATCAGTGCAGAATATCGGTGCTCATCTTTGCTGCATATCAGTGCTGCCCATCAGTGCAGAATATCAGTGTCCATCTTTGCTGCATATCCGTGTCCTTCAGTGCTGCATATTAGTACCACCTATTGGTGCCCATTAATGCGTCCTTATCAGTGCAGCCTCATCAGTGCCCATCAGTGCAGCCTCATCAGCGCACATCAGTGATGAAGAAAAACTACCTACTTATTTGCAAACTTTTACAACAGAAACAAAAGAAAAACAAAGAAAAGCCCTTCTTTCATTTGTTTAGCAAAAAAAAAAAAAAAAGCCCGCTGGTAATTTAACCACTTCAGATCCGCAGGCCGTCAATAGACGTCCTGGGATTTCAGCGGTGATATCTCAATGATGCCGGCACATGCAGGCATCATTGAGGTATCGTTTTTTTACAGCAGGTGATTCCCATCACTGTAAGAATGATCATAGCGGCAGTTCAGCCGCTTGATCGTTCTTACAGGTGGCGGGAGGGGACGCCCCTCCCGCCGCCCTCCGGTGCTTCTCCCGACTCACCTGAGTGATCGGTGACAGGCCGAAGCAATCACCTGCCGCCAGATCTTGGTACCAGAGATTTTCGAGGGACAGATGGCCCTCGGTCATCTCTATGGCTTTCGGTTGACCCGGGCGCACGTCATGACGTCACGTCCGGGTCTCCAAAAGTAAACAATGCCAGTTAAAGGAGAAGGAAAGGCTGAGATCGTCAGTTTTTTTTCTGATCTCAGCCTTTCCAGTCTGGAGGAGACATCTGGGGTTGTTTACATTCCTTGTAATAGGAATAAAAGTGATCAAAAAAAAAAATTAAAATGAAAGTGTAAAAATAAAAAAAATAAAAGTAAAATAAGAAATAATAATAAAAAAAAAAATTTAAAGCACCCCGACCCAGCAGAAGCGAACGCATACGTAAGTCACGCCCGCATATGTAAACGGCGTTCAAACCACACATGAGGTATCGCCGCATGTGTTAGAGTGAGAGCAAGAATTCTAGCCCAAGACCTCCTCTGTAACTCAAAACACCTAACCTGTAAAAAATTTTTAATCATCGCTTTATGGAGATTTTTAAGTACCAAAGTTCGGCACCATTCCATGAGTTTGCGCAATCTTAAAATGTGACATGTTGGATATCTATTTACTCAGCGTAACATCATTCACGTTATGAAAAAAAATTGGGCTAACTTTACTGTTTTTTTGTTTTTTTTTACTTCATGAAAGTTTTTTATTTTTTAAAAAAACACGTTCGAAAAATCGATGCGCAAATACCGCATGACATAAAAAGCTGCAACAACCGCCATTTTATTCCCTTGGATCTCTGCTAAAAAAACATCAATATTTTTTTTGGGGTTCTAGCAAAAACAGATAATTTGTTCATGTAGGAGAGGAGTGCTTGAAATGGCCCGGATGCTAAGTGGGTTAATACCACTAAAAGAAAGCTCTAGCTGTCTCAAAAAAAAAATGATAAAAAATGTAAGTTTGGGTACAGCGCTGCATGACCGTGCAATTGTCATTCAAAGTGTGACAGAGATGAAGGCTGAAAATTTTGTCTGGGCAGACAGGGTGTGAAAGTGCCCGGTATTGAAATAGATAAAACTATACGCTGCGCTCGTGTGAATGAGCCCTCAGTGAGATCCCATCACACTAAAATTTCCTGTCCTCAGTTGGGGCTCTGGCCCTGCGTCCTGAGCTGAAACTCTGATTGTACATATGGCAATTATTACATGGAAATGTTCCAAAAGTCTCCATTCTGAATATGGGAAATATTTCTACAATAATTAGAGGCACGCCATACTAAAGCAATGCATACTCTGCACTACTTTTCCTTTTAAGTCGAATGTAACATTTCGGGGATAGTCTCTCGCTTGTAATTAGTTTGTGATTGAAACAAAATGCGTATAATTGGGAACTTATCCCTAAACACTGGCAAGAATTTTGAACCCCACCTATTTAAATCTAAACATGGAGGTCTGAGTATTACATAGCAAGGTCATCTCCCCAGATGACTCTGAGCCGCTCCACCTTTCTGTGCTGTCACTCGCAGCTGGGCTGCCCTAAAGCCGAACTCCGGGAAAAATTACAAATCACCCCTACAATGGGGCTCCCCCACTTACCTTCTTCATTGCTTCCCTGGCAGCTGGTTCTCTCCTCTATTGTCCAATGCTCCTGAGATGTTGGTGGGTCCTCGCTGTCCTCACATATAATGCAGGACTGCTGGTTCTGTATTGTCCGTGATGACAATAGAATGTCTGTGACCAGACAAGTGGTGAAGGGAAGCAGCATCGTGGACATGTAGCTGGAAGGAAGCTTGCGAATGCGAAGAGTAAAGTAAGTATTACTGCTTATACCCCTAGACCAGCCTTTCTTAACCTGTTTACCCCACAGGAACCCCTAAAATAATTTTTAGGTCTTGAAAACCCCTGCTAAAACCAAATAATTTTACGGGGTCATTGGGAAAAATGCCTCTTACGTTGGTGGCCATTGGGAAGAATGCCTCTCTTACGGTGGTGATCTGAATGCCATCCTTCCAGACAGCAAAAAAGATCATGGGGTTCATGCAGCAGTCTCTAAACCAGTGGTTCTCAGCTCCTGTCCTCGAGACCCACTAACAGGCCAGGTTTGCAGGATAACTGAAATACATCACAGGTGATATCATTTGCTGCTC
Source organism: Glandirana rugosa (assembly GCA_018402905.1). NCBI lineage: Eukaryota > Metazoa > Chordata > Amphibia > Anura > Ranidae > Glandirana > Glandirana rugosa. The sequence continues at coordinate 684,070 of BLSH010319555.1, read as the reverse complement.
AGTGATTGCAGTATTCTAGTCTGCATCTCCCCAAGATAATACTTAAAATGTGGCCTGTTGTTGGGTCATGAGGCCTGGAGTTGAGAACCACTGCTCTAAACCATGCAGGCACCATCAAATAGAAGGTAAATCAGCCACGGCTCTAGGAACCCGTTGCAATCTTCGGGCTTCCAGAGAGCCCTGTTTGAGAATGGCTGCCCTAGACCTCTCAAAGAAGCCCCGGGTGCCATAGAACCTTGGTTAAGAATGGCTGCCCTAGACCTCTAAATGAACCCAGGGATTCCACGGAACCCTGGTTGAGAATAGTTGCCCTAGACTAAACATGGATTCAACCCTTGCAGCCTGGGGAGGAATCCCCATTGCAATGGTAATTTTTTTCAGCGGCTCAGAGTTGGGCTTCTTTTATAGCTTCTTCACACTATACGGTTTCTTTTCAACAGACTATTTTTTTGCTGTGTGCTACAGCATGCATGTTGACGTACGTTGTGTCAAGACAGCCCATGCATTTTCAATGGGTTGCCAATTCAAAGCATCCAGAAACCAGATCTGCAACATTTTTATTTTTACTGAGTCAGTAGACGCCTACTGAACTTGTGCGTTGGGGTGCCAACTACTATCTAATAGTTGCTGTAACAATCCATGAACCTTTGCTGTTTCCTGGTTGTTGGTAACATTGCAGTTTTGGCTTCTGCTGTGCACACCTGGCCTTGGTGAACTTTAACCACTTCACCCACGGAGCCCTTTTTTACATTTGTTGTTTATAAGTTAAAATCAGTTTTTTAGTTGTTAGAAAACTACTTAGAACCCCCAAACATTATATATTTTTTTTGTCCAACACCCTAGAGAATAAAATGGCGATCGTTGCAATACTTTTTGTCACTCCGTATTTGCGCAGCATTCTTTCAAGCGCTTTTTTTTTTTTTTTTTAAAAATCACTTTTTTGATTTAAAAAATAAGACAACAGTAGTTAGCCCAATTTTTTTGTATCTTGTGAAAGGGGATGTTACGCCGAGTAAATAGATACCAAACATGTTACGGTTGAAAATTGCGCACACTCGCGGAATGGCGACAAACCCGGGTACTTCAAAATCTCCATAGGCGACACTTTAAAATTTTTTAACAGTTACCAGGTTAGAGTTGGAGGATGTCTAGTGCTAGAATTATTGCTCACACACTGGCGATCGCGGCGATACCTCACGTGTGGTTTGAACACCGTTTTCATATTTTTATTTATTATATATATAATATATATATATTATTTTTTAGCAATGTTCCTTTAAAAAAAAAATTCTGATCACTTTTATTGCTAATATATAATAATGTATGTTGACAGGTACTCTTTATGGAGGAATCGAGGGTCTAAAAGACCCCCCCCATCCCTCCTTTACACTTCACAGGATTCAGATCGCAAAAAACTGCAATTCTGAATACGGTCATTTTTTTTAAAACCGGTGCCATTAGCCGCCGAGTTAACCGGAAGTGACGTTGCTTTCGGAATTACAGGAAGGAGTCCCGATTGAAGCCGATTCTGGCTTCCTTCAGGTCTCCACACAGTGGCCGGACGCGCCGGATCAGAGCTCCGGTCTCCCGGTGGGATTGGAGGCCGTAAAAGAGCGGTGGAAGGTGGCGGGGGGGGGGATGTCCCCTCCCTCTGCCTGGGATAACGACCGAGCGGCTTCCGAGCCCGATCGGCCATTATTGCCTGATAGCCAATCGCCTGCTTTAAAAAACGGCACCAGGGTATAGCCTGCAGCTGCAGGCTATACCCCGATACCACCACATTAAGCAGCCACCGTTTATAAACGGTGATTTGCGTTAAATGGTTAAAGCGAAGCCAGCACCTAAGGCGTTTGCCTGATCAGCTGGTTTCTACTGTATTTGTTCATGCCCTGGGTAAGGTGTGTTTACTCATCTCTGGACTGTCTTTGCAGTCAGTTTGTCTCTGCATATTCTGATCATCAGCCCTTTACCTCTACTGGTGTCGTTTTGTGTCTACCTGTCTGGATCCTGGACTCTTGTTTGTCTGCAACTTCACCTGACCATTGGCCTACTGACTCTGCCTTGGTTTTGAATCTCTTGTACTAATGCTGGCTTTTGGCAACACAAAGCATTTACAGAACTATGTGATGGTTGTCTTCTGTTTTTGTCCTTTTTGTGGAAAGTGGGTGGGATATATTAGGTAACAGGTGAACATGTTATCCCTGAAATTGATGCGTTGAAAGCAGAGAAAATAGGCATTGCAGTTTGTTGTGTATGGGGCTGCGTAGCTGCAGACTGGTCAGGGTGCCCATGCTGACCCGTATCCACAGCCTAAAGCACCTACAATGGGCACATGAGCACCACTACTGGACCACAGAGCAATGGAGATGAAGGCAAGCTGGTGGAAGCAGTGTGGTGGCTTGGGCAATGTTCTTTTGGGAAACCTTGGGTACTGCCATTCATGTGGATGTTACTTTGACACTTACCAGCTACCAAAACATTCTAGCTGACCAAGTATAACCCTTCATAGAAACGGTATTCCCAGATGGCAGTGGCCTCTTTCAGCAGGATAATGCATCCTACAACACTGCAAAAATGGTTCAAGAATAGTTTAAGGAACACAGCGATAAGTTTGAGTTGTTGACTTGGCCACCAAGTTCTCCAGATCTCAATCCAATTAAGCATCTGTGGGATGTGCTGGAAAAACAAGTACGATCCATGGAGGCCCCGCTTCACATTTTACAGGTCTTACCCTTTCCGCCTGGCCTATTGCAAAATGACAACGGGGCGAGAGCACCCTTGTTCTGGGGGAGGACATCATAAGATGTCCTGCCAGGATCGCAATTCGCGCGCTTCCCATGGGCCGCGCTCCGGCGCGATCTGTCACCCGCCGTGTCCACTAGATGATAGATCACTATATCGGCCCACTGCCTGTACCATGTAATCCTTGTGGCCAATCACAGCAGATAACATGACAGTTATCCACAATGAAAGGCTTTGATTCATGCCATTCATTGTGATGAATTGAAATTAGTTTTTTGTAACTTACTGTCACCAGTCAGTGTCCCTGATCACTGCGACACCAGTGGTATGATGATGCTGCTATACCACACTGGTGACAGTATGTAAATTTAAAAAAATCTTATTTTTTTAAAATTTCTCCATTGTCAAAAAATTGTGGCAAAAAATTACAACTTGAAACAGCTCACCATGTCTCTTACTAAATACCTTGAACTTTCCAAAAAGGGGTAATTTGGGGGTATTTGTCCTGTCCTGGCATTTTCATCCCTCAAGAAATGAAATGGGCCATCAGTACATCAGGATGGATCAATTTTCAGATATATGCCATAGTTTGTGGCCTCTATAACTTTCCTACAGACTAAATAATCTAAACTGATTTGGGTAATTTTCACCAAAGGAATGAAGCAAAATACATTTTGGCCAAAATTTATGAAAAAAAGATAATTTATTTGCAAAATGTTATAACAAAGAAAAACACATCTTTTTTTTCAAAAATTTCGGTCTTTTTTTCATTTGTTTTACAAAAAATAAAAAAACAGCAGTGATTAACCACTTTATAACCGAACCATAGCCGATAGACAGCTACAACGCAGTTTGTTAATCGTGCTCCCACGCGCCCCCTGGAGTACGCTCCCGGGAATATCCATGACCGCCGGTTCCGCATCACGGTAAAAGCCCGCTCGCAGCGGCCCTTTACTACGTGATCTCTCCGTCAACTGACGGAGCAATCATATGAAAACAAGCCGCCGCATGTCTGGCTTATCTCTCCCCTCTCCGTACCAGTTGGTACAGTGTGAGAGGAGAGGGGAGAGATCAGATGCAGCAGGGCTGTGGGCAGGATCTGTAGTGCCCACAGCGCTGCTCTGTGACAGTCTGAAGTCCTCCATCTATAGTGCAATCCATCCTTAGCCATCAATCCATGCTCCAACCCATGCTCCAATCCATACTCCAATCTATACTCCAATCCATCCTTAGCCATCAACCCATGCTCCAATCCATGCTCCAATCCATACTCCAATCTATACTCCAATCCATCTATCCATAGTTTAATCCATCCTCAGCCATCCATCCATACTCCAATCCATCCTCAGCCATCAACCCATGCTCCAACCCATACTCCAACCCATGCTCCAATCCATCCATCCATAGTCCAATCCATGCTCCAATCCATCCTCAGCCATCCATGCTCATCCATCCCCATCCATGCTCATCCATCCCCATCCATGCTCCTCCATCCCCATCCATGCTCCTCCATCCCCATCCATGCTCCTCCATCCCCATCCATGCTCCTCCAACCCCATCCATGCCTCATCCATCCCCATCCATGGCTCATCTAGCCCCATCCATGGCTCATCTAGCCCCATCCATGGCTCATCTATCTCCATCCATGGCTCATCTATCCCCATCCATGGCTCATCTATCCCCATCCATGGCTCATCTAGCCCCATCCATGGCTCATCTAGCCCCATCCATGGCTCATCTAGCCCCATCCATGGCTCATCTAGCCCCATCCATGGCTCATCTAGCCCCATCCATGGCTCATCCATCCCCATCCACAGCTCACTTTTTTGGGCGTTCCCATTGTCCTGGTACTCCAGGACCTTCAAAAATGCAAGAGGTAGTCATGACATTAGATGTGTAATTCCCTAATTCCCTAATTCCCTGACGGTGTTCCCTGCATGTTGGGCCTCTGTATGTGGCCAGACTGTGTAAAAGTCTCACACATGGGGTATCGCCATATTCAGGAGGAGTAGTAGAATATATTTTGGGGTGTAATTTGTGGTATGCATATGCTGCGTGTGAGAAATGACATGTCCGTGTGCGGGTGTTTGTCTGTGTCAAACACCCTGTCTGTGTTTGCTGAGCGGGATCATTCCACTGATCCCCACTGAGCCGGCGGATGACAGATCCGTCTCCACTCACTGCGCAGAGACTGATCTGTCAGAGCACCGCTCTCCTCTATGGGAAATCGGATGACAACAGACCCCCTCCATTGTCATCCGATCCCCAGACAGATGGAGAAATAGAGTTTCCATCCGTCAGACTTTACGAACCACGGATCGGATCAGAGAGCGGCGGATGTCAGTGGACACGTCACTGCTGACATCCGTTGCTCCATAGAGGAGATTGGGGCATCCGTTCAGGTCCACCTGGAAAATGGGCAGGCGTACCTAAACAGAACCTCTGTGTGACAGGGGCCTAAGGCTGGCCATACATGTTAGATTTTCTGTCCAATTTTCTTTACATTTACCTTTAACTATGTAGTACAAGGGCCTGCCCAATTGGTTAAAATTGAAAGTGTTGTTTAGTTTTGACCTCCTATTATATGATTTATGGTAAATCTAAAGAAAATTGGACAGAAAATCTAACATGTATGGCCAGCCTTATGGCCTGTACACACGATCCGAAAAGAGCATCCATTTTTTTTTTTTTTTTGCGTACTAATTTCGGATCGAATCGGAAGAGTTGACTAAAGTCACAAATTCTCGTACGACAGAATAAAAAAATTTTTGCGGGGGTTCCCTTTCAAGATCCCTAGCACACAAGTCGGATCATCATGATCCGACTTATGGTGCAACTTCTATTCAAATCAATGGGCTCCCATTGGGAACTATTGATTTTGAATAGAGGCAGAAAAATGCCGCTGACAGCTAGCGTGGAAAAACGTGCATTGACGTCCATGCAAAACGTTTTGCTTATTTTTTTGTAAACGCCCGTGTGTATGAGGCCTTAGACCCCTTTCACACGGGCGGATCATTCAGGTCCGCCTGTCAGTTTTTCAGGCAGGTCCGAACGGACGCTCCATTGCTCTCTATGGAGCAACGGATGTCAGCGGTGACATGTCCGCTGACATTCAATCCGCCAAAAACAGACGGATGGAAACCCTATTTCTCTTACGTTCACTGACAGACGCAGTGGGTTTTATGTCGTCCTATCAGGAGTGGCTAGGCAAAGCAGATGTAAAAGCATCAGGGATAGGCTGGCCCCTCTCATTGGGGCCGTCCTCACATGAGCCTATAAAACCCCCTGCTGGCCAATAGCATTCAGTTTTGTTTGCCTAGTGCAAACGAGTTGACTGGGTTCCCTCTGGGACCTGCGTTTTCTGCATGTAAATTTTCTCTGAGGAAAAAATGAAGACTTCTATCAAGTAGCCGACTTTGGCATACAGCGGATATCACGAATCCAAAGCTTTTCCCTGCCCGGCCACCTCCTGGCGAGCTACCCTGAAATGACAGGGCTACATTGCTCATGGCCCGTACCGTGCGGGTGGCCTGTGGCTGTTGCCACTTGTGCCCAGGGTCTGGCTTTTGCCTTTCCAGTGGCCTTGGCCAGCAGCAATCCTTCCCGGGACAAGGGGGGTAAGTCTGCTTCGGGTGGCTACCCGCAACGCCCGTTGGACTGGTGAGTGGACCCCTCCCCCGCCTTAGGGCGTGGGGAGCGGCATCCGGGGCAGTTAAAATTTAGCGGTAGCTTTTTCCCTGTCAGGGGTGCACCTAGTAATTGGGTTGCCCCCCTCCCCCCCCCACCCCTCACCCCCAGCCCCCCCCCGGCCTGCCGCGTTCGCGCGGCGTCGCGCTTGTGATTCAAGGGGCCCTGGGCCTGTACCGGTGTTCCCGCTGGGAAGGTTCGTTCCCGCTGGGAAAGTTTGTTCCCGCTGGGAATGTTCGTTCGGATTGCAGTTTAGCCCCGCCGCCATTTTGCGGCGGTTGGCTCGTGTTGCGCGGGCGCCTTTTTCTCCCCGGTGGCGGTTTGTAGTATTGCGCCCTGTGTAACTGCGCACGCTTTCTCCTCAGAGAAGCGACAACTGCATGTTTGGTACAGTCCCCAGGCGCGATTTTTTCTCTCACAGCGCTGACAGGCTACAGGGCTAGAAGCAGCAGTTTTGGCTGGCTCCGTGGGGTGTTGGTATTAGTGGGCTTGTCCTCCCAGGCTCCCTGGTTGGTTTCAGGTGGTGGTGGTGATTACATGGGGGGGGGGGTGTCCCATTCAGGCCTATGTCTGGGGACGGCGACGCTGCGGCTATGGACCCTGCAGCGCCCTCTGATTTTGAACCGGCAGAGCAGCGCTCCGCACAAGCCCCTGCGGTCACTTTGGACCATTTGCGGGCTCTTTTTCTGGAATTAATTCCAAAGGTGGTTACTGCTCCGGCCCCGGAGCCCCCCGCTAAGCGCTTGGCCCCCATGTCTCCTCAGGCGAGGATTCAGATCATGAAGTCGCTTCGGTTGTCACGGGGACCCCCGTGGCACTCTCTGAAGGCGAATTGGTTCTCTCAGATACTGAAGAGGACCAGGGGACCTCAGTGGCGCGCGACAGGGCAATTGTGGCGGCGCTAATTGTTGACATTCGCCAGGCCCTGCGCCTTGATCAGTCAGCGGAGGCGCAGACTTCCACTTATGTCTGTGGGTCTTTGAGGCCTCCTAAGTCCCCTAGGGCTTTTCCCTATGATCAATTTTTTGAGCGGGCTGTTTTTAAGGAATGGGGTTTCCCCAAAAATTCCTTCACCTTGCCTAAGCATGTTGCGGAGCGCTATCCCTTTGAGGATTCTTTCCTTAAGCGGTGGGCTTCCCCTTCGGTGGACCCACTGGTGGCCGTCTGAATAAGGCTACAACCCTTCCTGTGGAGGGTTCGCCCTCCTTTAAGGACGCGGCGGATCGTCGCACGGAAATAGTGTCTAAGGCTATCTTTCAGGCAGCA
>BLSH010319555.1:643201-676365 GCA_018402905.1 Glandirana rugosa | reverse complement strand
AGTATTGCGCCCTGTGTAACTGCGCGCGCTTTCTCCTCAGAGAAGCGACAACTGCACGTGTGGTACAGTCCCCAGGCGTGCTTTTTTCTCTCACAGCTCTGACAGGCTACAGGGCTAGAAGCAGCAGTTTTGGCTGGCTCCGTGGGGTGTTGGTATTAGTGGGCTTGTCCTCCCAGGCTCCCTGGTTGGTTTCAGGTGGTGGTGGTGATTACATGGGGGGGGTGTCCCATTCAGGCCTATGTCTGGGGACGGCGACGCTGCGGCTATGGACCCTGCAGCGCCCTCTGATTTTGAGCCGGCAGAGCAGCGCTCCGCACAAGCCCCTGCGGTCACTTTGGACCTTTTGCGGGCTCTTTTTCTGGAATTCATTCCAAAGGTGGTTACTGCTCCGGCCCCGGAGCCCCCCGCTAAGTGCCTGGCCCCCCATGTCTCCTCAGGCGAGGATTACGATCATGAAGTCGCTTCGGTTGTCACGGGGACCCCCGTGGCGCTCTCTGAAGGCGAATTGGTTCTCTCAGATACTGAAGAGGACCAGGGGACCTCAGTGGCGCGCGACAGGGCAATTGTGGCGGCGCTAATTGTTGACATTCGCCAGTCCCTGCGCCTTGATCAGTCAGCGGAGGCACAGACTTCCACTTATGTCTGTGGGTCTTTGAGGCCTCTTACGTCCCCTAGGGCTTTTCCCTATGATCAATTTTTTGAGCGGGCTGTTTTTAAGGAATGGGGTTTCCTCAAAAATTCCTTCACCTTGCCTAAGCGTTTTGCGGAGCGCTATCCCTTTGAGGATGCTTTCCTTAAGCGGTGGGCTTCCCCTTCGGTGGACCCACCGGTGGTTGTCTGAATAAGGCTACAACCCTTCTTGTGGAGGGTTCGCCCTCCTTTAAGGACGCGGCGGATCGTCGCACGGAAATAGTGTCCAAGGCTATCTTTCAGGTAGCAGGTTTTGCTATGCGGCCAGCTCTGGCCTCAGCAATGACAGCACAGTCTCTTTTTGAGTGCCTCTCCTCGGTGAGCAAATATTTAAGTTGCAATTGTGCGAGGAATAAGTTGCATAAGGTGCAACACATGGCGGAAGGCCTCCATTATCTGTGCGACTCCCTGCTGCACATCATGTTCCATGCTGTCCAAAATTTCCGCCTTTGCAGTAATCATCAGACGGGTGTTGTGGCTGAGGTCTTGGTCGGGTGATCAGGCGTCTAAGAAGCGCCTCATGGACCTTCCCTTCCAGGGATTGTTTGGACCGCAGCTTGATGAAATCATTAAGGATTTCATGGGGGGGGGAAGAGTCTCTTTCTTCCGGAACCCAAACGGCGGGACTTTCGCCGACGACAGGGCCCCTCTTTTTCTGGGTAAGAGAACCTGGCAACGGAAACCCGGTAAAGCGGAGGATAAGCCCTCCTCAGTGTGACGGGTTGCCCCTGCCCATGTCTCGGGTGGGGGGCCGGTTATTGGAATTGCGGACAGCTCACATCTCCGATCGATGGGTCCTGGATATGGTGTCCACCGGATAGAGTTCAAAGCTCTGTCCCCAGACAGGTTCTTTCCCTCAAACCTGAGACTCCCACAGGGGCATCTGGAGGAGCTGTTAGGCGCGTTCCAGTCCCTTGCGGACATGGGCGTCGTGGTGCCAGTTCCACTGGAGGAGAGGTTCTGCGGTTTTTACTCAAACCTCTTTGTGGTGCCAAAATAGGGCGGGGTCAGGCCGATTCTGGACCTCAAAGCTCTGAACTGCTTTGCCAAAGCACAGAAGTTCCAGATGGAGTCCGTTCACTCGGTCGTTGCCACCCTGCATCAAGGGGAATTCTTGGCATCCCTGGACATCAGGGACGTCTATCTGCACGTGCCCATCTGCCAAAAACACCAGCGTTCTCTGCGCTTCACAGTGGGAGACCTACACTACCAGTTTGTGGCCCTACCTTTCAGTCTGGCCTCGGCTCCCAGGGTGTTCACCAAGGTGTTGGCACCGGTCCTAGCACTGCTAAGACAGAGAGGTATCGCAGTGGTAGCGTACCTCGACGACCTGCTCTTGAGGGCGGAGTCGGCAGTGTCCTTGGAGGAGGACGTGAGAATCGCGGCCTCTACCCTATGGGACTTCGGTTGGCTCATCAACCTGCAAAAGTCCTCGCTAGCCCCCTCATGTCGCCTGGAATACCTTGGTCTGATTTTAGACACGGTGCAGGCGAAGGTGTTCTTGCCTCCCGACAAGCTATTGGGGCTGCAAGTGGCGGTTCGGACCCTACTGTCACGCCGGAGGTCCTCCCTAAGGTTCTGCATGCGGGTGTTGGGACTCATGGTTTCGTCCTTCGAGGCGATACCTTACGCACAGAGTCACACTCGGCTCCTGCAGAAGTTGATTCTGTCAAGGTGGGACAAATCTCCTCTTTCTCTGGACAGACTGATCAGGGGATCACTGACTTGGTGGCTCCAGGCTCCAGCACTGACTCTGGGGAAATCCTTTCTTCCCCTCAACTGGTCGATAATAACGACGGATGCCAGCCTGGCGGGCTGGGGAGGGGTGTTGGGTCAGTTGTCTGCTCAGGGCCGTTGGTCAGCTCAGGAAGCTCGACTTCCGATAAATGTGTTGGAACTGAGAGCGATCAGGCTTTGCTTGTCCCGTTGGTCGACAAGGTTGCATGGCCTCCCTGTCCGGGTTCAGTCGGACAATGCCACAGCTGTGGCATATGTGAACCATCAAGGAGGGACAAGAAGTTCCGCGGCAGCTGCAGAGGCTGCTCTGATTCTCCGCTGGGCGGAACAACACGTTCCGGCTCTCTCCGCAATTTACGTTCCAGGAGTGGAGAACTGGCAGGCGGACTTTCTCAGTCGCCAGACACTGGACCAGGAGGAATGGTCCCTGCACCCGAAGGTGTTTCGCCAGATTTGCTGCAAGTGGGGCACACCAGAGGTAGACCTTATGGCGTCCAGGTTCAATCACAAGGTCGAGACCTTCGTGTGCAGAACAAGAGACCCGCTGGCGGTCGCCACGGACACGCTGGTGGCTCCTTGGGGTCGGTATCGGTTAGTATACCTCTTCCCTTCCCTGAAGCTGTTGCCTCGGGTTCTGCGCAGGATAGCTGCGGAGGGTATTCCGACGATCCTGGTCGCTCCCGATTGGCCTCGGCGCACTTGGTATGATGATCTGGTTCGGATGGTGGCGGACGCTCCTTGGCGGCTTCCGCTTCGCGAAGACCTGCTGTCCCAAGGTCCCATCTGGCACCCTGCTTTACCCTCGCTGGCTTTGACGGCTTGGCTATTGAGGCCCAGGTATTAAGGGATCGGGGAGTCGCTGACTCTGTAATCCCTACTATGCTTAAGGCACGTAAGTGCACTTCGCGCAAAATTTATCACAGGACCTGGAAGGCCTATATTGCATGGTGCGAAGGGTGGGGGGTTGGAACCCTCGCTCTTATTTGGTGTCCAGGGTGCTGACTTTTCTGCAACAGGGACTGGACAAGAGCCTGCCATTGAGTACGCTCAAGGGCCAGATTTCGGCCTTAGTGGTCCTTTTTTCAGAGACCTTTGGATTCCCATTCGCTGATCCGCACATTTGTACAGGGTGTACGTCATGTGGCTCCCCAGTTTCGGCCGCCTCTGGCGCCGTGGGATTTGAATCTGGTGCTCTCTGTTTTACAGAAACCACCGTATGAGAAGATTAGGGACATTCCCTTGTCCCTTTTATCGCAGAAGGTTGCCTTCTTAGTGGCTGTCACAGCCGCACGGCGGGTGTCGGAATTGGCTGCCTTGTCCTGCAAGTCCCCGTACTTGATTCTTCATAATGACAAGGCGGTGTTGCGACTTCCACCTTCTTTCCTTCAGAAGGTGGTCTCTTCTTTTCATTTGAATGAGGATTTGTCCTTCCTTCATTATGTCCTCACCCAAAACATCCTAAGGATTTTGAGTTACACTCTTTGGATGTGGTGAGGGCCCTGCGGGTTTATTTGAGTGCTACAGCTTCCTTTCGGAAGTGTGACTCGTTATTTGTGTTACCCGGGGGCTCCAAATAGGGTTCGGCAGCCTCGTCGGCTACCATTTCCCGTTGAATTAGACAGACCGTGACCCATGCGTATGTGCTTCGGGGCAAGGTTCCCCCTTTTTCCAGTCACGGCTCATTCCACCAGGTCGGTCAGTACCTCCTGGGCGTTCAGGCACCAGGCTTCGGTGTCTCAGGTGTGCAAAGCGGCCACTTGGGCCTCGGTGCACACGTTAACTAAGTTTTACAAAGTTGATGTTTCAGCATCGGCGGACGCTGCTTTTGGCCGCAAAGTTTTGCGAGCAGCGGTGTAAGTGTGTCTGGCGCTCCCTGAGAGGTTTCTGTTGGGTACAGTTGTTGTTGTTTGCCCACCCCTCTAGTTTTTGGCACTGCTTTGGGACGTCCCCACGTGTCAATTAAGAAGAGCTGCGTCTGTCAGTGAACGTAAGAGAAAAAGGGATTTTATTATAACTTACCGTAAAATCCTTTTCTCTGAGTTCACTGACAGACGCAGCTCCCACCCCTCTGTTTTTTTTGTTGCACTGCTTGTGACAAACTGAATGCTATTGGCCAGCAGGGGGTTTTATAGGCTCAGGTGAGGACGGCCCCCATGGGAGGGGCCAGCCTATCCCTGATGCTTTTACATCTGTTTTGCCTAGTCACTCCTGATAGGACGACATAAAACCCACGTGTCAATTAAGAAGAGCTGCGTCTGTCAGTGAACTCCGAGAAAAGGATTTTACGGTAAGTTATAATAAAATCCCTTTTTTTTACATCCACTACCAATGCAAAAACGGATGAAAAACTGACTGTTCGTCCGTTTACATCCGTTTTCATGCGATCTGTTTTTTTGACGGATGAAAAATAGGACTTTCATCCATTCAAAATAACGGATGTTGATGGAAGCGGATGAAAACAGATGCAAATGAATGATCAACAGTTGTCATCCGTTTTTCCATAGGAATGCATTGATGTCCGTTTTTCATCCGTCAACGAATGGATGAAAAACGGACAAACGGTCCGTATGTTTGAAAGGGGCCTAACTTTCACACAGACCAAATAATATATACTGATTTGGGTTATTTTTACCAAAGATCTGTAGCACTATGAATTTTGGCCAAAATTTTATAAAGAAAAATTACTAATTTGCAAAATTTTATAACCGAAACGAAGATAAATTTGTTTTTTTTTACAAAATTTTTGGTCTTGTTTATTTTGTGCGCTATAAATGAAAAAACCCAGTGGTGGTTAAATACCAACAAAAAAAAGCTCTCTTTCTGTGAAAAAAAAAAGCTAAAAAATTCATATGGGGACAGTGTTGCATGACTCTGCAATTGGCATACAAAATGTGATTGTGCTAAAAGCTATAATTCGGCCTGGGCAGGAAAGGGATAAAAGTGTCCGGTATTATAGATGGTTCACACTCTTGTGATGCGGGAACCAGCGCGATTCCAGTGCCAGTTCCCACATTGCATCTCCCTTGCAGGCAGTTCACACTGCCCTCTGTGAACTGCTGCAGATGTCAATTCAAAGTTAATGACACCCCCAGATCGGTTCACAGATCGCAGTGCGAACTGTGAATTCAGACAGGAATTAGATCGCATGTATGTTCTAAAAAGCGTCTAAAATGGGCACTTGAGCACCACTATTGGACCATAGAGCAATAGTAGAAGGTGGCCTGGTCTGAAGAATCGCGTTTTCTTTTTACATCATGCAGATGGCGAGGTGCGTGTGCGTCACTTACCTGGGCAAGAGATGGCAGCAGATGCAGTAAGGGAGTAAGGCAAGCGGGTGGAAGCTGTGTGATGGTTTGGGCAATGTTCTTTTGGGAAACCTTGGTTACTGCCATTCATGTGGATGTTACTTTGACACCTACCAGCTACCTAAACACTCTAGCTGACCAAGTATACCCCTTCATAGAAATGGTATTCCCAGATGGCAGTGGCCTCTTTCAGCAGGATAATGCATCCTACAACACTGCAAAAAGTGGTTCAAGAATATTTTGAGGAACACAAGGATAAGTTTGAGTTGTTGACTTGGCCACCAAGTTCTCTAGATCTCAATCCAATTAAGCATCTGTGGGATGTGTTGGAAAAACAAGTACGATCCATGGAGGCCCCACCTCACATCTCACAGGTCTTAACCTCTTCCCGTCTGGCTTATTGTAAAATGACAATGGGGAGGGAGCACTGTTGTAATGGGGGAGAATGTCCTAGGACTTCATATGGTACTCCCAGGATCGTGGCCATGCGATCCAATTCCAGTGTTGGGGAAAACAAAGGTTCATGCAGCCTTTTCATGCGAATCCAATGTGAGTTCAGCCATATAAACTGTATGGCTGAATTTGCATTGCACAATCGCATGTAATCTGCACAGCATGCGATATCTGTGTTTGCAATAGTGTGAACCCAGGCTTAAAGTGGTTAAAGGATCGGTTACACATGGCTTGGTGCCAGATACCACGTCATACCTTCAGAGGTCTAGTGGGGTCCATGCCTTGATGGGTCAGGGCAGCAAAAAGGGGACCTACCCAATATTCGGAGGGTGGTCATAATATGGTTGATTGGTGTGTTTTCTCCTGGTTCTTTCTCATTCCCTGATACACTCAGATGGTAAAGGCAGGGGAATGTTATAGTACTACTTGCTCTCTACACGGAGAAGGCTTCCCTTCCTCGATGTGTGCCCCTTGGAGGACAACGTCAGGGTTAATAACAGATGTTGCAGAGCTCTTCCCCCTGTACCTGTGCCAAGCAATGACTCATCCATCCAAGGCTCAGCTGCAATGCTCCACACTCCCTGTTAGGGGCCCTGGCTGGGTGAATGGAGAAAGGTCTTCCCCAACGAGTCTTTTTTTTTTTTTTTTTCTTGAATGTCTCTATAAAACAGTTTATGGTCACAAAGCTGGCCAGTTAAAGGCCGGTGATTTCGGCAATGCAAAAGATAAAGCAAATTACGCTTTTCCATCTGACGCACGGGGGTCCTACACAGAAAACTTGTGAACGTTTTGTTCACCGCACATCCCCCCTGAAGGCGTCTTTGGAAAGCACCAGATGGTGATAACATTGGAAATCTTTAACTGAAATACTCTTATTGCTTTTCCCGGAGGAGAACTTTACTGCCGGTGACATAAGGCAGACTTGTCGGCTCAGTAATGGTCCTGACAGGCCTTCTGCCCCATGGGAACCAATATTCATTGGTATAGGCATTCTCCTGACATTATGTATTTTCCTAATCCTACTTCTACTTTCCTGTGAAATCATTGGGCGGTGTGCTTAAGGGCTCATTCACATAGGTGTTAAAAGAAAAAATGCATTTGTTTTAGTACCAAAATGGTTGGCGTGGTGAACTGGGGAGCAGCCTCATGATCTTAGGACGTAATAGACGTCTATTGATTTGTCTAACTGTATGGTGACCATTTTTCCCTACTGGTTTTATAACTATAGGCCTTGGCCACCTATATTGTAGTCCATAACAGTGACGTTCCCCGCTCCGTTTGGATTCTATTCACAGATTATATACACTCACCGGCCACTTTATTAGGTACACCTTGCTAGTACCGGGTTGGACCCCCTTTTGCCTTCAGAACTGCCTTCATTCTTGGTGGCATAGATTCATCAACTTGTTTTTGGAAACATTCCTCAGATATTTTGGTCCATATTGACATGATAGCATGACATCGTTGCTGCAGATTTGTCGGCTGCACATCCTTGATGCAAATCTCCTGTTCCACCACATCCCAAAGGTGCTCTATTGGATGAGATCTGGTGACTGTGAAGGCCATTGGAGTACAGTGACCTCATTGTCCAGTGGTGAGATGATTTGAGCTTTGTGACATGGTGCATGCAGGGATGGAAATGGTCAGCAACAATACTCAGGTAGGCTCAATTGGTACTAAAGGGCCCAACGTGTGCCAAGCAAATATACCCCACACTATTACTCCACTAAAAATAGTAACCGTGCAATGTGCTGAGCTCAGCACTGCACTGATGTCGGCACTGCCGCACTGCGCACCAGCTGCTATGAACCAGCCAATTGGCCTCATGTACACAGGTGGTTTGGTCTGCAGAAAAATGCAGTAAAAACACATATAGAGTGTTTAGGTGCATTTTCTGGTTGTCTGAATCTCAGCATGCACCTGTGAAACATGGACACAGGACTCAAAAAGGGCACCACAAACGCAACCGCTCTGCATTTGTAATGTGTTTTCCATTGATTTTATTGGGAGAAGTGATTTTGGTGTGATTTTTAAACTGGGCACCCACTGCCAGCGTGTCCAGGAGCAGCAGCGTTGCGGCTCACGACTCATGTAAATGCATGGTTAGTGCTTGAGTGTTAATTAATTTCGTTGGTCAGAATAAATGATTATTCTGGCCACTGAAATTAATTGGCTCCCAGGTGCTTGATGTGCCTAAATGCATTACACACTTTTACGAAACTCCAACCCCCCCCCCCCCCCCCAACCATCTATGCATTATTTTGTTGAGATATTACTTTGAAAATAACCCCCTAGCTTTTCTAGCCGTGCCCATCTTCCGTAAGGGCAGATGATTCATGTACCATTTACTTGCTGGAATCCACCTACCCTTAGTTCAGGCTTGCAAACAGGAGAGTCCGCTTAGCTGAGAAAACTCCTCCTCTCCTCCTTTAGACTGCTGGATGTATGACATCATTTGCCTAGACATGGAAACCAGAAAGTAACTGAAGAAATGTAAAAAAAAAAAAGTTTAACCACTTCAATACAGGGTACTTTCTCCCCCTTCCTGCCCAGGCCAATTTTCAGCTTTCAGCGCTGTCACACTTTGACAATTGCGTGGTCGTGCAACACTGTACCCATGTGAAATTGTTATTTTCTTCCCACAAATAGAGGTTCCTTTTGGTGGTATTTAATCACCACTGTATTTTTTATGTTTTTCTCAACAAATTAAAAAAGACCGAAATGTTTGAAAGAAAAACGTTTTTCTTAGTTTTTGTTATACATTTTTGTTTTCTCCGTCACTGACTGGCATTGATGAGGAGGACCTAATATGCAGCACTTATGGGCACTGATAGGCGATACTGTTGGGCACTGATGGCTGGCTTTAGTAGGCACTGATGGCTGGCACTGTTGGGCACTGATGGCTGGCACTGTTGGACACTGGCTGGCACTGTTGGACACTGATGGGTGGCACTGATGGGCACTAAGAGGTGGAACTGATAGGCAGCACTGATGAGGCAATGACAGTCATTACTGATGGGCACTGATGGGCACTGATTGGCATCTGTGAAGGGCACGGACAGGCATTACTGTTCGGCACTGATTGGCATTTTGATGGACACTGATTGGCATCTGATAGGCACTGATTCCAATCTGTGGTGGGCACCTCTGATGGGGGCTGCATTGATAATCAATGCACTGATTATCAGCGCAGACCTTCCCTCTGTCAGGTGAGCCGCCAATTGGCTCCCTGTCAGCGCAAACCGCGGAAAGCCGATTACCGTCACTTTCTGGTTATCGCTGATTGGACACAGCTGATCACGTGGTTAAGTGCCTACGTCATTGGCTCTTTACCATGATCGGAGATGTGGTGTGTCGTGGCAACACACAGCACCACTGGTCGCTTCGCTGCGCGCACCCTGGGGTGCGCACAAGCTGCTTATCCTGCTGGATGTCACATGACGCCCAGTCAGGATAACGGAGCCACCTTGCGGATGTCATTCCACAATAGGGTGGGCAGCAAGTGCTTAAAACAAGCAAATCTAATATACCTTCCTATCTACTGTATTTACTAATGCTAGCAGCATAATGATTAAAAATAGTCCGTGTTGATTGAGAGAGTGAAGTTCCGCTTTAAGTGCGCACAAAATTATACGCTGCGTGCATCTAAACACAGCATTTTTTCTGCCCATGTGCATGAGCCCTACATTGTAGTGTAGTGTGTACAGAGGTCGAGGACCAGCCTTCCTTGTACGCCAGACTGGAAGAAGGGAAGGACAGCATTGAGAACCAATCAGGTGAGGTCAATGCTAATGTGCAGACAGGAGAAGAGAACCGTGTGGGCAGAGAGATGACCTCATCAGTTTCCTGTTGCCCTTATATTGTCTTTTTCCCCTATTGGAAGTAGCTAGCCAATAATTCCAACTATAACCTCTTTGGTCACATAGCAAATTTCTCCTAATCAATATCACTTTATGAAATGGCAATCCACATGGAGCCCAGCTGGGGTCTTTTAGGGACAGATTACAGCTTTGTGATCATCCATAGAATACCAGGATATGACGAATCTGCCTAGCTAATGTAAACAAACAGCTTCCTATGAAAAGATTGTGGTTGGTGGGAGCAGGCTGTCGTCCTTATTGGGAAGGGTATAGTCATCATTCATGGAGGAAAACCACCATAATAATGTCTACCTAGGCTGTACTGATTGTCTTCTTTTTCTCTTTTATTCCTGTCTTCTCAGCTGAATCCTTTAAAGAATTTTCGGACCTATTGCAGGAAGTGGAACTAGAAAGGATGATGATGGTAAGACTATCGTATTATCTTTACTATGGCTGGAATATGTGCAAATGTTAGGGAGTTTGCTTTTTATAAGTGGGACATGTCTTTATCATAGATAGATAGATAGATAGATAGATAGATAGATAGATAGATAGATAGATAGATAGATACATAGTATCTCACAAAATATCCTTCTCTGTCCTAGCAACCAACAATGCTAGAGGGCAGGAGCTGCATGAGACTTAGCAACCAAGTACAATGGGAGGCAGGAGCTGCCTGTGTCGTGGTTACCAAGGACGCTAAAGTGCAGGGACCCCCTATGTCCTGGCTACCAAGGATGCTAGGCATTCTAGCAACCAAAGAAACTAGGTGGCAGGTGTTGCGTGCATTCCAGCAACCAATGACAGGCAGCAGGGGCCACCTGTGTCCTAGCAGCCAGTGATGCTAGAGGGCAAGAGCCCCCTATGCTCTAGCAATCAAGGATGATGAGGGGCAGGAGCTGCCTGCAGAATAGTAACTAAGGACACTAGAGTGCAGGAGCCACCTACGTCCTGGCAACCAAGGATGCTAGGAGACAGGAGCTGCATGCATTCTAGCAACCAACAACGCTAGGTGGCAGGAGTCGCCTGCATCCTAGTAACCAATGGCAACAGGGGCCACCTGTTTTCTAGCAGCCAAGAATGGTAAACGGCAAGAGCCTCCTATGCCGTAGCAACCCTACACACAGTCCCTAAAGGCTCATGCACACTGCAGTGTTTTAACGTACATCAATGCATGTAAATACAGATGTTAGCCATTGTTTTAAATGGTTCCAGTTCACACCTGTGCTATCTGTTGACCTGTTTTGTCTGTTTCTCAATGCGAAAATGTGCATTATATGGATGACCATGGTAGCATATAAAAACATGATTGTTGACAACACCACCAAAAACACATAAAAACAAAGATTTAAATCCAGCATAAGACATACATTCAGTCCATCAAAATGCTTGTTTTTTTATCAAATTTTGTATGTTTCCTTTCCACCACAGCTTCAAAACGCAGACAACATCCTGATAAAACCCCTGGAGAATTTCCGCAAGGATCAAATTGGACTCACTAAGGTACTTCCACATCCTGTCTGCAAGCTCAGGAACGACCCGAACAGGCAAAGCTTTAGGCACAGACACTAGATTTGTTGTTTTTCAATTAAGGGCTCGCTTTACAAGAAGAGCAGAGAAAAAAACTGTTTTAGAATAAAAGTTCTAATGTGTAAAGAGAACCATATGACCAAAAGTTTAATGACTCTTGAGCATCACACCAACTATATGGCCAAAACTATGAGGACTTCCTCCAAATGATTGAGTTCAGGTATTTCTAGTGAAGGGTACTGGTAATACAACATACAAAAACATTTTAGATAATTGTCCTCTTTCATCCTTGTGGTGCAGTTTGGTGAAACCATTTTCTGTTCCAGCATGATTGTGGTCCTGTGCACAAAGCCAATGATCTAAAGACATTGTATGGCCAGTTTGCGCACGCCAGTTGAGTTTGTCTAAAACCAGAGTCATAGGGAACTCTTGCCCTGCCCTCCAGCCAGTTCTGGGGTACTTTTGTCCTGCTCTCCAGCCAGTCCTGAGGAACTCTAGTCCTGACCTCCAACCAGTCTTGAGGAACTCTGGTCCTGACCTTCACCCTAATGAACACCCCAGGCTTGAATTGGAATGCCAATTGTGAGCCGGGTCTTTTCCTCCGACATCGGTACCTGATCTCACAACAGAGCACAAATTCCCATGCACACTCTCCAAAATCTTGAGGTAAGCTTTTCCAGAAGAGCAGGGGCTGGTATAATCACACATGAGGACCAACTCCATATTAATGGCCATGTTTTTGGAATGAGGTGTCCAACATGCTCATATAGGTGTGATGGGCTATATTGTTCATGTCCTATAGAACACAAAATTGTCACCATCTCTGGACCTTTTCACTACCCCTGCACTATGCCCCTTTGTATAAAACCAGTTCCATTAAGATCTGGTTTGACCAGTTGGGTGTGGAGGAACTTAAGTGGTCTGTATATAGCCTTGCCCTCAACATGGAGCCCTGAGGAACTCTAGTCCTGACCTTTACCCTAATGAACACCCCTGGTGTGAATTGAAATGCCAATTGTGAGCCAGGTCTTCTCCAATATTGCTACCTGGCCTTACAACAGAGCACAAATTCCCATGCACACTCTCCAAAATTTTGAGAAAAGCCTTCCCAGAAGAGCAATATATATATATAATCACACATGAGGACAAATTCCATATTAATGGCTGTTTTTGGAATGGGATGTCCAGCATGCTCATATAAGTGTGATCTTGTATATGTCCTATAGGATATCCACATAATTGTCACCATCTCTGAGCCCTTTGACTGGAGGAACCCTAAGGTTGCATAGAAGTCTGGTTGGGAGAGGCTGATCTACGCTGTTTAACATGGATGGAGAAAACTATTTAGATTTGCAGGCTGAACATGAGAAAATTCTTATCTTCATATTACTACAAGGAGGTCTGATGCAGTGGTCCAATATTACATTTGAAACTGAAAACCACATTAAAATATATTTAAACCCAATTACTAAATTATTCTGTCAGCGTTAACATGTTAATGTGGTTTTGAAACTTGTTTTAAATCTGTATCTGCAGCTTCCATTAAAATGGTCCCCTGGTGATCCTGCCATGACAGTCCTTGTTCAGGCACGTCCTATTATAGGGTGACAATGCTCTGTCACCATGTTCATTGTTTTGCTCCTGCATTGTTGCATGCATCCAATTGGGAACAGGCAGGGTCTGTCAACCAGGGTTCCTCCAGAGGCTGCTAGGGGTTAATTTAAAATGGAAAGGGGTTGGGACTTTGAATGAAGCACATGATTACACGTGCCTCCATCCCTAGTGAATGAACAAAGAAAGGAAATTGGGACTTTGATTGAGGCTGTTGACTGGTTTAAGGTTAATAAATATATATTATATTGACACAATGAATGTAAAATACATGATTATGATATATAGCATATAAAACGTAACATCATATATAAAGTATATACACATGCAAAAGGCATCACATAAATATTGCAAACTCGTGTGTGTGTGTATATACACATTGTAAAACTTGACAGTACATAGCAATGTTGGATTATGTATTAGATTATGTAAATTCATATATATATACACAAATCAACTTGGCAGCTCCTAGCATGGTGAACTAAATATTGTGCATGATGATAGAAGATAATTGGTATAGTTAAATAAGTTCCCTTTAAGACGTATGGCCACATCCCGAATGTCGGATGCGTTTTGTGTAAAAACACTTCTTCAGGGGCGGATGCTATAGGGTATCTATAAAAAACAAATTATGTTGAAATCTAATGTTAAAGTATGCCCAACTGGAGAGAGTGGATGTGTCAGTCCTGGGTACTACTTACATAAGCTATAGCATGACGATATATGATGAGTGTGGGACAAGGGCCGGTGGTAATGTCTGTCCCGGGAGCTGAGGTAGTCATGAGCCCCATTACAGCTGGGCGCACAGGTGGCACTCCCAAAGTGTTTATCGTTCGTCTCTATAATGTGTGAGGCATATTAGAAAAAGTATGGGGAAACAATGATCTCTATAATAGGTAAAAATGGTGTCCATTAAAATCATATCAAATGTGAGAATAATTAGAGAAAATATGGGTGCCCTGGTGAGAACATGCAAGGAATGGGAACATGTGCAAGTGTAAATGTCAATTGAAACGTGATGAAGGGAAGAAATAAAAGTGATAAGTGGGATAACCAAAGAACATCATAGGAAAGTTCAATCACCAAAGGGCATAGAAAGCCATGGAAACCAGAAGAAAGGCAGGTGGGAGACTGATATAATAGAGTCATATAGTATTCATGGGGGTTCATTGAGCAATGGGCAATTTCTGCCTCTCAGATAAGCTCCCACTGACACCATTGATATATTTAACTAGCTGTAAGTGCGAATTCTTCCTAGTGACCACAAATATAAGGAGCATTCTTGTCACTGAGCATCACACTAATGTATCATGAGTTGTAGATCTAATAATTTTTAACAGGGTTCCCTAACACCGGATCTTTATTTTAAGGGTTTCTCTGAAAAGATTGAGAAAGGCTGCGCAAGAACAATAGGCGTGGTATAATGGTACTTTTTGATTGAGTCCTAATTCAAAAGGGCTGACAAACCGTGAATGTGCATTGTAGAACTGACTTTGTTCTGGTCCTAGGGTTTCTGCCTCAAAAAGAGGGCGTACAGTAAATAGCAAGCTGTGAGATTGATTGTGTTGAGGAGCACCCAGTACCAGAGTTCATGAGACTTTTTTTTTTTTTTTTTAGTCTAAACTTTTATTGACAAAGCGTATCAAGAGAAGCCAACGGGTTTGCGGGAAATGCCTTGAGCTTCATCAGGGCTGAAGCTTGAACTACACTTGAACTAGTGATGAATGGTGATCCTGCCAATGAAGGTCCTTGTTCAGGTTTGTTATTGGTTGACAGCACTCTGTCTCTGTGGGATGAGTGTTGGGGAGCGCCCAGTACAAAAGTTGATGACCGTTATGAAGTTAGTTTAAAAATTTTTTTTGACCAAGAGTATCGAGACACGCCAAAAAGTTTCCGGGGAAATGCCTCTCCCTTCATCAGGGCTAAAGCCATAGATACACACAACCTATAATGAGGCTTGATCTGAGTCAGATTGGTTTCAGCTCAGATCAAGCCTCATTATAGGTATCCTAATTGCCTCTCACCGCTAGTGCAACAGTACAGCTTTAGCCCTGATGAAGGGGGAGAATTCCCCCAAAACATGTTGGCTTCTCTTGAGTCGACGATACTCTGTTAATAAAAATGTGCACTAAAATTTTTCAAGTGTCATGAACTTTTGTACTGGGTGCTCCTCAACGCTCACCCCATAGGGACAGCATGTTGTCAACCTATAATAACCCTGAACAAGGACCTTCATGGCAGGATCACCAGGGATATTTTTTTGAAAACTGCCGATTTAAAATGATTGAAAACTACTTTTGGAATGACGCAAACATGTTAGAAGGTATGTAAGATGTTATTGATAGTGTTAAAACTACATTAAATATGTTCTTGGTGAACAAGGATAACTTTTTGATTTTGTAAAAACTTTTTGCTCCAAAATGTAACATCTCAATCAGACCTCCTAAAAAACGCTACCGGCTATATAGCAAAGATCAGTTGTATCCAAGTTAGCCATGTGAACCTGATTATCCTTTAGTCTGATTTTCATAACTAATAGAAAGATTATTTAAACATGATCACTGGGAACTTTGCCCCAAATTCAGGACTGAATGTGCTTGTTTGTAGAAGTTTGGTAGATCTTGTGTCCATAATTGGGATTTAGTTATAGACCAGAAGCAAAGGGAAGGTGGTGGGGGGAGTCATGTGTTCTAGTGAGGGGCTGGATTCTCTCTGCATGGCGGCTGCCAGAACGAGTGAGCTGGGAATAAACCTGAGCCAAAAAATGCTGGAAACGGCACAAAATCTGCTCCCACCATCTCCTGCTCCGTAACCCGTTCACTTCCAGGAGCACGATGAATGGTTCCTGTGGTGGGAATTGAAGGTTGTCTTCACTTGTAGTGGTTCCATGATAAGCCTTTAAAAATTTTCTTTATGGGATCAAAGAATGACCTTCAGCTGACATTCTTATTGGTTAAATCAGTCATTGTCCATTATCCAGCATCAAAGACATACTAATATGGGGATAACGTGCTTCACATATCATTCTGGGGAAAATGGAAAAAGGAAGTCTTGTTCTTAACCATTTGGTAACTAGGGTATGTATATAGACCACCTGTTAGCAAGTGGTTATTACAAGATCGCAGCTGGAGAACCCCCCCCATTGCCGCTTGCGGTGGTTGCCGGGCTCTCCCATTTCTGGGAGTAACTGTAAACGAATAACCTGTAAAGGTACTGTAGTTTGTCGCCATTTCACGCATGTGTGTGATTTTAAATCCTGACATGTTTGGTACCTTTTTAGTCGATGCAACACTATCTTTTATATCTTACCAAAAAATTGGTTGTTATATTGTGTTTGTGTGCACTACAATTCATTTTGGTGTATTTTTTCCTGAAAATGTGCATTTGATAAATGGCTGCACAGGAATCCTGTGACATTAAAAAAAAATTCAGCAGCCACCATTTTATTTTCCAGGCCCTCTGCTTTCCTAAAATACACTCTCCAGCCACTTAGGTACACCTGTGTTCAATTGCTTGGTAACACAAATTGCTAATCAGCCAATCACATGGCAGAAACTCATTGCATTTAGGCATCTAGACGTGAAGAAGATGACTTGCTGAAGTTCAAACCGAGCATCAGAGTGGGAAAGAGAGAGGATTTAAGTGACTTTGGCACCAACAACCATTCCAAGTTCAAACAGGCTGGTCTGAGTATTTCAAAAACTGCTGATCTGCTGGGATTTTAACACACAACCATCTCTAGAGTTTACAGAGAATGGTGGAAAAAGAGAAAATATCCAGTGAATGGCAGTTGTGTGGATGAACATATCTTGTTGAGGTCAGAGGAGAATGGGCAGACGGTTCCAGATGATAGAAAGGCAACAATAACTCAAATAACCACGTGTTACAACCAAGGTATGCAGAATACCATCTCTGAATGCACAACACATCGAATCTTGAAGCAGATGGGCAACAGGAGCAGAAGACCACACCGGGTGCCACTCATGTCAGCTAAAAATAGGAAATTGAGGCAAAAATTTTGCACAGGCTCACCAAAATTGGACAATAGAAGATTGGAAAACGTTGCCTGGTCTGATGAGTCTCGATTTCAGCTGTGACATTCAGATGGTTGGGTCAGAATTTGGTGTAAATAACATGAAAGCATGGATCCATCCTGCCTTGTATCAACAGTTCAGGCTGGTGGTGGTGTAATGGTGTGGGGGATATTTTCTTGGCGCACTTTGGGCCCCTTAGTACCAATTGAGCATTGTTTAAATGCCACGGCCTACCTAAGTATTGTTGCTGACCATGTCCATCCCTTTATGACTACAGTGTACCCATCTTCTGATGGCTCCTTCCAGCAGGATAATGCTCCATGTCGCAAAGCTCAAATCATCTCACCACTGGTTTCTTGAACATGACAATGAGGTCACTGTACTCCCAATGGCCTCCACAGTCTCCAGATCTCAATCCCAATAGAGCAGCTTTGGGATGTGGTGGAATGGGAGATTCCCATCATGGATGTGCAGCTGACAAATCTGCAACAACTGTGTGAAGCGATCATGTCACTATGGATCAAAATCTCTGAGGAATGTTTCCAACAATTTGCCTTCAGAACTGCCTTAATTCTTCGTGGCATAGTCAACAAACGGGGGTCCAAATCGGTACTAGCAAGGTGTACTTAATAAAGTGGCCAGTGATTGTATATAATGCTTAAATCAGATCTTCACCCTCAAATTAAAAATCCCTCCTTGTCCACCCCTTCTCCGCTCTGCTTCCTGACTATCGGCTTTTTTTGCTTACCCTTTTTTTTTATTAAAAGAGGGTTCGGTGCCGTCTCCAGTCCATGTAATTTGCCTAGGCCTATAGCAAATTCCCCTGTGCTTATACAGAGTGCAGTGGTCTGGATCTCCTGTGGTCTGGCACGCTCCCTAGTACAGCGCTCCATTCACAATACTGCTCAGGGAGTGGTAGTGCTGTTTGGAGCATGGTATTTGTGAATGTGAAGCAGGGCATATCGGACTGCAGTTCTGTGCTATGTTTGAGATCAGTGTTGATTAGGGCGTTTGAATAAAGGTCCACAGCAATAGCACATGAACTGCTTATCTACTGCGGTTACCTTTTTATTAACAACAAAGAGGCAGTCACTAATTCCTGCAGTGCTGCCTATAAACAGGGCTGCGGAATTCGTCCTAAGGCTGCCGGTGTGTTTGTGAACCGAGCCATCATCAAACGGCTCCATTCATAGACATAGTGTACAGAGCCAATCCGAGCAGCTCTGTACCTTGTGATCGGTACAATGTAAACAGTGTGATTACAATGGAGAGCCGCCCCTTCCGCTTACAATGCGGAATGAGTGAATCATATAATGGTTCCAGATCATCAGCAGCATATATTCAAGTTTGTTGGATCTTTCTTTAACCCTTTCACCTCCTCTGAATATCTCAACTCCATTCTGCCACTGGTATGACCTGTATATTAACCCCTTTATCTCCTATATTCTGCACATTAACCCCTTCACCTCCTCCTCCCTCTGTGAATGACCTTCAACCAAGGAGAATCCTCCCAATAATGGGATTATGTGGGCCCAAAGTCAGCGTATAACAATACTAAACATCGACACAAAAATAAAAATAAAAAGAGGCGGACTTTAATGGCTGCCACTTGGACCCGAATGAGAAAGAATAACAACCATGCTACAGCATCAGTTAAAAAGCAGATTTATTCAAGTTCATTAAAACTGTATATCGATCTGTGTAAAAAGAGGGATATGATACACGACACGAGTTGGAAAATGTAAGAACATCAGGCATCGACCACCATATGAAAGGCCCACATGTGTTGTCCAGGATGAAGATTGGATGATACCCTGGAATCTGAGTAGGCCTGACAGCCAGATGAATCGATGACCATGTAAAATTATGAAACTTTAAAAAAGTTAAATTGTTTCAAATATATATTAATGACTGGAATCCTGTATAAAGCATTCAAATCCACATCCCATTGCAATGCGATGTGGAATCTAATGCTTTATACATGATTCCAGTCGTTAATATATATTTGAAACAATTTAATGTCAGAACGTTATCCATTCCTCTATATACATTTGATGCATACAATGAGTTTGAACAACTGAAACATTTGACATAAGTGCTGTATAAGTCATTTGAGTGTGTTGATACAATAGTAATTATTATACTTTCTTAATAACATCAGCTTTGCCTGAGGAAGCTATTAAGCGAAACGTGTTGCGATCCGCTTACATTGTCATCGATTCATCTGGCTGTCAGGCTTACTCAGATTCCAGGATATCATCCAATCTTCATCCTGTACAACACACGTGGGCCTTTCATATGGTGGTTGATGCCTTATGTTCTTACATTTTCCAAATTGGATTGGAGTTTAACCCTTACTTGTGTCGTGTATCCCCTCTTTTTGCACAGATCGATATACAGTTTTAATGAACTTGAATAAATCTGCTTTTTAACTGATGCTGTAGCATGCTTGTTGTTCTTTCTCATTCAGGTCCAAGTGGCAGTTGCTAAAGTCCGCCTCCTTTTTCTTTTTCTTTTTGTGTCTTTGTATACTGAATAGGATGTGGTGCCACAATTTGCAGTGCATGTCTCAAAATTGCTGATACTAAACATCGAATATAGTATAAAAGCCAAATTGCAATTTTTTTATGAAGACAATTATTAAAAAAGCATAATAAACGTCTGGTGTAACAACTTTTCACTTCAATGCGACACATAGTGATGCATCGTATTCAAGACATATATTGTTATGGTACATGGGCCATGACTACTCAATACAGTAACGCATAGGAACATCTGACGCATTTCAGAATGTGTATTCTTTCTTCAGGGGTTTATACCAGCAGCATGTATATCACTTCTAAAGAGAAAAATATATACAATACATGTAAATTAACTGATGAATATGGTATAACAGTAGCGCAGACCTTGATTTGTAGATTACACTCACGTGTCTTTTTTGGGGTGGAAAACATATGTACATCAGCCAAGTTAGTTAAAAACCAACAAGAGCATCCATCATAGCAGGAGGAGGGGAACACATCCCAGGTAACCATATAGGGAGTTCAAGACAAGGACAGCTTGGGGTTTTCTTCTAAGATTGCCCTGTATTTGGCTCCATCCATCTTCCCATTAACTCTGACCAGCTTCCTTGTCCCTGCGGAAGAAAAGCATCTCCAAAACACGATGCTGCCACCACCATGTTTCACGGTGGGGATGGTGTGTTCAGGGTGATGTGCAGTGTTAGTTTTCAAACCACACACAGCGTTTTGCTTTTAGGCCAAAAAGTTCAGTTTTGGTCTCGTCTGACCAGAGCACCTTCTTCCACATGTTTGCGTTGTCCACCACATGGCTTCTCCCAAACTGCAAACAAGATTTCTTATGGCTTTCTTTCAACAATGGCTTTCTTCTTGCCACTCTTCCATAAAGGCCAGATTTGTGGAGTGCGCGACTAATAGTTGTCCTGTGGACAGATTCTCCCACCTGAGTTGTGGATCTCCACAGCTCCTCCAGAGTTACCTTGGGCCTCTTGGCTGCTTCTCTGATTAATGCTCTCCTTGTCCGGCTGTCAGATTAGGTGGACGGCCATGTCTTGGTAGGCTGGCAGATGTGCCATACTCTTTCCATTTTCGGATGATAGATTGAACAGTGCTCTGTGAGATGTTCAAAGCTTGAGATATTTTTTAATAACAAAGTGCAAGTGACAATCTGTGCTAAAACCACAAAAATAACAGTCTTTATAAAAGCAGCTAGCATAATTTGTTTTGATCCACAAATAATAATTATAAGAAGTCCACATGCAGTGCTAAGGGGCAATGCACCAATGTTGAAACAACTGGAGGAAGGAATCCCAGCACCGGCTCACAGAGTGAATGGAGCGCACACCACACCACTGTGTTAAGCAAGTTTTCCTATAGAAAACAGTCAGCATGCAGCTGTCCATTCTATAGTACAGATTAGGTCTCTGTCACGCTTACCCCTGATGCAATTGGTCAGACACTATAGCTGGCTTCTGTATTCTTCACCTATAGAAGCCCCATTTGCCATAAGGCAAGCAGGCCTACCGGTACTTGGTTGCCCCCAGGACTCATGCACAATGCTATAGTGCCTGGCCACCACACCAGGGCAGGCGCAAACTGAGCAAAGCAAGCAGGTACTCGTGTCTAGCAGACAGGCAGAGTGGTTCAATGACAGTCCAGGTAAAAGGCCAGCTGGGTTCAGAGAATATTCGATATCCGATCTGAGTTCATTTACAGGGAAATCCAATCTAGCAGAGCAGGACAGACAAACGGGCAGCTTGATCAGACAGTCTCTATCACAAGCATGAGACTGCTGACTTGGCTGGCTTATATCAGGTTTGGGCTCCACTTGGAGTCTGGCCACAGTCAATCACTTTGCAGGTGGATGGACAGACAAGGAGAATGCCACAGCCAAAACCAGGATGCTGGAATCAGGAACTAGACACTCCTGACAATCTCAGTTTAAATTGCATGACATATGGTTTGTAAAGTACTAGTATTATAAACCAATGCCATTTAAAAAAAGAAATAATCATTTTTCATCCTTTGTTGTATTTCCGTACTGCTGATCTCATGCACCCTCTGTGCAGCCGCTTCCTGGCTACATGCACTCCAGTCATGGCAACATGGCATTTCTCTGTTTCAGCAGTTTTTTTTTATTTCAATAAAGAAACATATGTTGGTCTGTTGGATCCATGGCATTTCAAATGTCAACAATGTAACAACACAAAGCATTCAATACAAGCCCATATGTGTCAGATCGCATTCTAGAAGGCATTGGTAAGCCGGGGTAATTTGTTAATCTGGTGATGTTGCCACACACTTTTCCAGTTATTAACCTCTTGCTGACCACAGAATGCATATAATGTAGTAGCAAGAAGAAGGGACGTTAAAACCAGCTGTCGCACATAGGCGTATATAGCAACTTAAGGTTGTGTGCTGAGAGTGTGCTCCTGGTTACGACAGCTCCCGGTCAGGACTTCATGTCAGGAGTGGGAGGGATGGGCTCCTGATCATGTGACCACTGTGAGAACCAATCACAGAGATCACACGATAAAGAAGCCGCGCTGCCTCCTGTGTGTTAAAGTCAGCAGAATGGGCTAACGGAGGGGTCCCCAACCCCTGGGCCGCACAGCAGGAGGTGAGCGGCAAGCGTGGTCCGCACAGGGCTGTGTTAAAGCCAGAAAAAGGGGCTAACGCAGGGGTCCCCAACCCCCGGGCCGCAGAGCAGGAGGTGAGCGGCAAGCGTGCTCCGCACAGGGCTGTGTTAAAGCCAGAAAAAGGGGCTAACGCAGGGGTCCCCAACCCCCGGGCCGCACAGCAGGAGGTGAGCGGCAAGCATGGTCTGCACAGGGCTGTGTTAAAGCCAGCAAAATGGGCTAAGGCAGGGGTCCCCAACCCCCGGCCACACAGCGGGATATGGGCGGCAAGCGTGGTCTGCACAGGGCTATCAGACCACGCTCACCACCTGCTGTGCGGCTATGCCCGTGTGTCCTCTTCTCGCTCCCCCACCCGGCCGATGATGTCATCCTATCAGCAGGGCAGGGAGTGTGAGGAGCAGCAGATAGGAATTGAGAGCTCCTCTTGCCCGCTGCCCTGCTGATGGGATGATATTATCAGCCGGGTGGGGGAGCCAGGAGAGGACACACGGACTGAGCACAGCCTCTGCCCTGCCAAAGATAGAAGTCCTTAGCAGGGGAGGCAGAGATTTGAATGGGGAGAGAGGAAAGGGGGGGGGGCAGACTGCATGGGGCACTGTGATGGAGGAGGTTGGGATTGCTGGGGCACTATAATATAAAGAGGACTGCGCTATAAAGGGGCTCTGTAATTATTACAGCGCAGTCCCCTTTACATCACAGCCCCCCTTTACTTTACAGTGCCCCCTTCACAGAGCAGTCCCCTTTACATTACAGTGCCCCCTTTACAGAGCAGTCCCCTTTATATCACAGTGCCCCCCTTACAGTGCAGTCCCTGTTACATCACAGCCCTCCTTTACATTACAGTGTCCCCTTTACAGAGTAGTCCTCTTTACGTCACAGTACCCTTTTTACATAGCTGCCCCCATGATCTTAATGTAAAGGGGTGCTGTGATGTAAAGGGGAACTGAGGACACTGATCTAAAGGGGGGACTGTGCTGTAAAGGAGGTTTGTGGTGTGAAGGGGGGCTGTGGACAGAATATTCCATCCCCCAACCCGTTCACCAAACAAAATTGGCTGCCATGTCATATAACCGGTCCCTGGTGCCAAAAAGGTTGGGGTCCGCTGGGCTAACGGATCACTTTACTACTGAGAGAGCCACTCACTGTGATCACATGATAGGGAAGCCACACCACCTCCTAGGCATTAAAGCCCATTTAAAGGGCTGGCAGGAAATAGCATTAAAGGGTTAGTTCACCTTTACCAAAAAACTACCTATGCAGATAAGGGGAGCTTGTAGATAAAAACAAACTGTGCAGCTCTGACTAAAGTTGAATAATCCTCTTGTGAACCGGTAATGGAAAATGTGTGCTGCTTAGGCTACAAGGAAAAACAGTCCTGTGTCCACCACTGTGCGTGCAGACCAGGGAAGGAGCTTGTCTCAGCTTCAAACAACTGTTGAGCAAAGGATGGACCCCATGAAGCCACACATCAATGCAGATCCACTGGCATTGCAAAGAATGGCAGTCTCAGCCTGGGTTCTGGCCAGGCCACGCCCCCAACATGTGGGGGACCATAATTAAGCTCCAAGGGGCAGAGTGAAATGCATTGGGGGCATGGCCTGGCTGGAGCCCAGGCTGGGACTTCCATTCATTCCAATACCAGTGGGTCTGCATTGATGTGCGGTTTCATGGGATCCATTCTTTGCTGAATAATCCCTTTGCTCTAGGTGTAGGCAATTTATATAACTCCTGAATCTCGGCCAAAATAACTCAGAGATGGTGTCCTCCATCCTTCCTTGTTGCTAGAACACTCCCAGCTGTTAATGCTCACCCACTCCATCAAAAGAGCAAGCTCTTTCTCTGATTCAAACCCCCACACATGCACTTTTTTTTCTCCCCCTTCACTGTCATTCTGAGCTCAGCTTTGCTGTAATGGAGGATTTAAGGAACTGCGTATGTGCGGGGGTTTAGGAGCTCACTCCTGTGATGGTGGGGGTGAGCAGTAACAACTGGGAATGTCTTAGCAACATCCTAGCAACCAGCTAAGATGGGGGGGGGGGGGTGCTATCTCTGAGAGTTTTTCAGCCAAGATTCGTGAGGTAGATAAATGTCCTACACCTATATCAAGGGCATTATCCAACTTTAGTCAAAGGTTTGCAGATTGTTTGTTTTTTTATCTGCTGGCACCTCCTTGCAAAAGCATTTTTTTTGGTAGAGGTAAAGTAACCCTTTAAGGCAGGGGTGTCAAGCTTAATTTCATTGCGGGCTGCATCAACATTATGGTTGCCCTCAAAGGGTCAGTTGTATCTGTAATACTATATAAATTTATCCAGGGCTTTTTTGCACAGAGAATAGATGCAGGAACTCAACCATGCCCCCCACCATCACTGAACCACATTGAACAGTGGGTGTGGTTAAATTGCACAGTGGAAGGACCATAAAGGGGTAATTAGTACCAAGAGCGCATTAGGTGCAGAGGTCGGGGGTGCGCTATGCACAGAGTGCCGAGTTCAGGGGTTCGCTATGTAAGAGTGCAGAGTTTAGGGGTTGTACTATGTACAGAGTGCAGAGTTCAAGGGTGCGCTATGTTGAGAGTGCAAACTTCAGGGGTGTGCTATGTACAGAGTGCAGAGTTCAGGGGTGCGCTATGTACAGAGTTCAGGGATACGCTATGTAAGAGTGCAGAGTTCAGGGGTTGAGCTATGTATAGATTGCATAGTTCAGGGGTGCGCTGTGTACAGAGTGCAGATTTCAAGGGTGCCCTATGCAGAGTGCAAAGTTCAGAGGTGCGCTGTGTACAGAGTGCAGAGTTTAGGGGTCTGCTATAACAGGAAGTGTCTGAATAAGGACCTTCATGATAGGATCACCAGAGATTCTTTTATGTACAAATACAAATTTAAAAATACAGAAAAGGACTTATAAATGTACATTAGCATGCTAATGCTAATATGAGTTTTAATGGATTGAGTTTATATATACGTTTATTGTGTAAATGAGAATGAGGTAAGTGAGTAGTACAGAGATCAAACTGTTCATTTATAGAACAATTTACTGATAATAGAGCTGACCTAAGAAATGGTTCATTCCCTTAAGAAGGGATGGGAAATATGTCTTTTGACTTCATTACGTCTGATAATATTTAGCTGTATGTATTGTACAGGTGTTTGTAATGAACAATAAAACTGACTTCTTGGTGCCAATGTTCTAGGATCGGAAGAAGAAGTTTGACAGGGACAGCGAGCGGTATTACTCAATGCTGGATAAACATCTGAATTTGTCATCCAAGAAGAAGGAGGCCCAGCTCCAAGAGGTGCGAGTCTTGGGAATGGATGTAGTCTCTTGGACAGAAACAGTCATAAAGCACATAATATTACATACATCTGCCCGTACCAAATAATGAAACACACGGAGAATGCCAGCATGAATTTAAGAGATGATTATTAGGGCAGATCTAAATGTGCGGTTCCACATCGATGAAATATGAGGGTGAAGAAAAGGCCGGCAGGCGTGTTTATTAGGGATGAGTGAAATTGGGAACTTTAAATTAAATTCAGGTACTGTATTTGAGTCAAAGGAGGCCAGCCGTTGTATTGCACTTTGGAACCCTAAAGCACTTTACTCACCCCTGGTTAGTAGGGTGTAGGTGCTTGGACTTGCCCTGAAAATCTTGAGGGGGAGTGGATGTAACTTTATGGTTAGGTTCTCCTCCTCCCATGGGGTCTCCCTTTGGGGGAGCCCCACCTAGTACTTGGGTAGACCTTGACTTGGCAGATCTCCTAAAGAATGGGTTCCACCAGGTTTTAGCCAGGGGGACCACAAGTACCCCAGTTCCCGTCAGGCACTAAAGAACCCTAAAGCACTTTACTCACCCCTAATTAGTAGGGTAAAGATCCTCGGACTTGCCCTGAAAGTCTTGAAGGGGAGGTGATATGGCAATCTGATCAGGTTCTCCTCCTTCCTATGCAGTCTACCTTTGGGATAACCCTGCCTGGTACTTTGTTGAACCTTGTCTCAGCAGATCCTTTGAAGAATGGGGTCCACCTAGTTTTAGCAAGGCAGACCATGAGCACTAAAAAACCCTAAAGCACTTTACTCACCCCTAATTAGTAGGGTATAGATCCTCGGACTTGCCCTGAAAGTCTTGAAGGGGAGGTGATATGGCAATCTGATCAGGTTTTCCTCCTTCCTATGCAGTCTACCTTTGGGATAACCCTGCCTGGTACTTTGTTGAACCTTGTCTCAGCAGATCCTTTGAAGAATGGGGTCCACCTAGTTTTAGCAAGGCAGACCATGAGCACTAAAAAACCCTAAAGCACTTTACTCACCCCTAATTAGTAGGGTATAGATCCTCGGACTTGCCCTGAAAGTCTTGAAGGGGAGGTGATATGGCAATCTGATCAGGTTTTCCTCCTTCCTATGCAGTCTACCTTTGGGATAACCCTGCCTGGTACTTTGTTGAACCTTGTCTCAGCAGATCCTTTGAAGAATGGGGTCCACCTAGTTTTAGCAAGGCAGACCATGAGCACTAAAAAACCCTAAAGCACTTTACTCACTCCTAATTAGTAGGTTGTAGGTCCTTAGACTTGCCCTGAAAATATTGAGGGGGAGGTGATGAGGCATATTATGGTCAGGTTCTACTCCTTCCCATTGGATCTCTATTTGATGGAGCCTCACCTAGTACTTGGGTGGGCCTTGTCTCAGCAAATCTCCTAAAAAAAAAAAAAAATATGGGATCCACCTGGTTTCAGCCAAGAAGACCACAAGTCCCCTAGTCCCTGTCAGGCAATATATAGCACTAAAGAACCCTAATGCACTTTACTCACCCCTGATTAGTAGGTTGTAGGTCTTTGGATTTGACCTGAAAGCCTTGATGAGAAGGTGATGTGGCCGTATAGTCGGGTTCTTCTCCTCCCATGGTGTCTCCCTTTGGGGAAACCCTACTTACTACTTGGGTGGATTTGTCTCAGCAGATCCCCTGAAGAATGGGATCCAAGTGGTTTCAGCCAAGGAGACCACAAGTAACTCTGTGACCACAAGCAGCCCAGTCCATGTCAGGCACTAAAGTACCCTAAACCACCTTGCACTGGGTTTTAAAGGGCTCCGGAGGGTTAGTGACGCCCCTTTTAACTATCCTGGATCGTTTTTTGCACCAGATGATGCTAATTTTCACAGTAACTGTAAACTTAAGCTTAACACCAATCCTATAGCGAACACTAATACTGACTCTACCATTAACTCTTTTGTTCTAAACAACGTCAGTTGATAGAATTGAAAAAGTCAGAGCTCTCGTGGTGATCAAATTAATTTATTTAGCAATAAAGCCATGTGATCACCTTAGGTCTCCTAAAAGGGGCGTTGATAAACAAAGCTGTTTGGCACAGTAGGGGAAATGACATGGTTTTGTTTATAAACCATGCCATGCCACACAAATCTCCCTCCCTACTTCCTTGTTGCCACCATTGGCAGTACTTTATAGTTTAATGCTCACGTTTTTTGAGATTGCCAGGTCAGTCATGTGATGCCATAGGCTCCAGCCATGTGTTGTAGGCACACAGTAGAAATCCAGAGCACTGGGCGGTGGCGGAATAGGGGCCTTTCCGAGCTCTGTAAAAATGATTGGGTGGCTCAAGAGCCACTTGGATCACTTTACCTTAAAGCCCATCGCCGGCACATATATATATATATATATATATATGTGTGTGTGTGTGTGTGTGTGTGTGTGTGTGTGTGTGTATATATGTATATTCACACAGCCCGAGGATGGAAAGTGGTTAAAGGGAACCTGTCATGTGAAATAAAAATAATCTAAAACTGTGCCTTCACTACAGTAAACTATTTAATAACATCCCTATTATCATAGCAGCCTACACTTCTTTTTTTTGGTTTTTAGGTCACAGTAGCTTTTGGAAAGGTTATATAGACAAATTTAGACTATATTCTCAATTGCTGACCTGTTGACTTGGACTTTGTCGGGGCATGGGGACCATTATTGTGTAATCATATAATTTATGAATTTGTTTATGTTCCTTCCAGGCCGATGTTCTGGTGGACAAAGAAAAGCATAACTTCTATGAATCTTCACTGGAATACGTCTATCAGATCCAGGAGGTGCAGGAGAGTAAGAAGTTTAGCATTGTGGAGCCGGTAAGGACCAGTGCACCCGTTTTTTTTTAAGAGTAAATAAAGTCCATACAATTCAAATTAATAGTGTCCCATGGTGTCACATCAGATTCACCAGGTGATCCTGCCAGATTGCCTGTAATAGCCGCACTATGTTCACAATGGTGACAACGCTGTAACTGACACTGAAAGACCAAACCTATGGGGACGCCCCTTTAAATGACCATGCTTAGGTGTTTCTAGTGAAGGGAGCTATTCTACATCATACAACGACATGTTAGACTTTTATGTGCTTCAATCCTTGTGGTAACAGTTTGGTGAAGACCCTTTTCTGTTTAATCATGACTAGGCCCCTGTGTACAAAACCAGCTCCATTAAGACATGGTGTTACTAGTTTGGTGTGGAGGAACTCAAGTGTCCTGCACAGAGCCCTGACATCAACCCTATTGAACACTTTTAGGAAAAATTGGAACACCGGCTGTGAGTCAGGTCTTCTCGTCCATTCAGTACCTGACCTCAGCCGAACACCTTAGGGATCAGGTCTTCTCATCCGACATCTGTACCTGACCTCAACCCTACTGATCACCTTTGGGATCAGGTCTTCTCATCCAACATCTGTACCTGACCTCAACCCTACTGAACACCTTTGGGATCAGGTCTTCTCATCCAACATGTGTACCTGACCTCAATTCTACTGAACACCTTAGGGATCAGGTCTTCTCATCCAACATCAGTACCTGACCTCAACCCTACTGAACACCTTTGGGATCAGGTCTTCTCGTCCAATATCAGTACCTGGCCTCAACTCTACTGAGCACTTTTGGGATCGGATCTTCTCATCCAGCATCCATACCTGACCTCACAAAAGGGCACCAATTCCCATAGACTCACTCCAAAATAATATGATCTGCATAAATATGGGTGTTATATTGTGTTTTTTGTGCACTAAAATTTGTGTATTTATTTACTCAAAATGTGGATTTGACAGCAGTACATTTTATTCTCCAGGGTCTCTGCTTTTGGAGAATACATGTAATGTTTTGGGCATTTTACATAATCTTCACGCCTAAAATGTGCATTTTAACGTATGCAAAAAAAAAAGGGCGCGACTGGCTCACTATCTCTTAGCAGACCATGGTCACATATTGTAGGGTCATTGGCTTACAGTCCACTATTGTTGTACTTACAAAGTCTAATTAAATCCTGTTATGTTAACTTTTGTCTTTGCTCTTAGGTCTTGGCCTTCTTGCATTGTCTTTTCACTTCCAACAGCCTCACGTTTGAGTTGACGCAGGACTTCCTACCCTACAAGCAGCAGCTGCAGCTGAGCCTTCAAAATGTAAGTCTACTATTGTGTACCAGTCCCGAAATTTGCTAAGAGCTGGCAAAACATGACTCAGCGGCATCAACAATGATTTGTGGGTCAAAGATTCTGTATAAGTCTAACATCTAATATACACAGGTGGTCATATGTGACATCACAAGTTCTGTTTAACCCTATCGTGCTCCACCCAAAAATGGAACTTCCGCTTTAAGCACTCCTCACCCCCTTACATGCCACATTTGGCATGTAATTTTTTTTTGGGGGGGGGGGTGTTGTGTCCCCAGGTTTCAGAGGGACTTCCTGTCCCTCTTCCACCTTCTGCCTCTGGGCCGCCTAGGTGACTCCTCCTCTCCTCCTAGGCAGCCCCTCCCTCCTGGCAATCTTCTGGGACACGTCACAGGTCCCAGAAGATTGCCTGGCCACTAAGAATGCGCAGCGCGACCCGCGCATGCGCAGTGGGTGCCCGGCCATGAAGCCAGGCCGGGTGCCCACACTAGGAATGGCGGGGCCGCCGGGAGGAGGGGAGAGACGAGGGAGGCTTCGGGCGCAGCCATCGTTGGACCGGGAGACAGGTAAGTTACTGTTTATTAGAAGTCAGCAGCCACACTTTTTGTAGCTGCTGACTTTTAATAAACAAAAAAACGAGTGGAACTCCGCTTTAAGTCCTAAATCCTTGCAGTCATATATTTATGTATGAACAAAAATTAAATATATTGCAGCTTACGAGTCCTTAGATGTAGTGGCTGCATTTGTTTTCTTTGAGGGCCAGTTCACACTATAGAAATGCGTTCCAGATGCTTTTCTGCATGCACGTTTTTGACGTGCTTTTGATGTGTACCAGTACGTTTTTGGAGTGTTTTTGAAGCAGTTCAGTGCATTTGTCCTCTACTTTCCCTCTTTTTTTCTTAATCTTAAAAAAGGACATGTGTGTTTCAGTGCGTTTTTGGCACGTTTAGGTGTATTCCACTGCATTGATACATTTTACAGTGTTCCAGTGCAGGAAAATTGCAGCATGTTCTACTTTTTTTTTCTGGAACTAGAAAGCACTGAAACTGCAAGCACTGGTGTGAACTATGCCATTGAAAACATATAACCTACTTTTGATGCAGGAAAAAAAAAAACGCAACTGACTGCACGTGGTGTGAACTGGCCCTTAATTATGTTTTTTTTTTTTGTCTGTGGCCGTTTCACACCAGAGTGCAGCACGGAAAAGGCACTTTCCGTGCGTGGTTTCCACACCACGCTCAAAATACTCTGCCTTTGCGATCTGCTGTGGGTGCCAGAACATGGTAGTATTGTAGCACTGCGTTTTGGTGTGGTGTGTTTTTGAAAAGCAGCGCATGCACTACTTTTAGGGCTCGTTTGCACACATTAAAGTGCCTACCACTTCAACATGCATTTTTTATGTGTTTTGAGGCTTCTGTGAGGCTTTTTGAAGCTTTGAAAATGCCCTGTTTGTGTTGCTGTTCTGTTTGTTTTAAAGGGGCTCAGAAGATGCCCGGATCATTAGTATCCCCACTCAGCAGATCCCAGCTGATTAGTACCCTTATTTAGCAGACCCCTCGTTCAGTACTACCCCCAGCTCTGCTGATGTTCCACTCAGTAGTACCCCCAGCTCTGCTGATCCCACTCTCAGTGGTAACCCACAGCTCTGCTGATCCCCCGCTCAGTGGTAACCCACGGCTCTGCTGATCCCCTTCTCAGTGGTAACCCAAAGCTATGCTGATCCCCTGCTCAGTGGTAACCCACAGCTCTGCCGATTCCCCCCCCCCCTCAGTGGTGACCCACAGCTCTGCTGATCCCCCCTCTCAGTGGTAACCCACAGCTCTGCTCATCCCCCACTCAGTGATAACGCACAGCTCTGCTGATCCCCCTCACAGTGGTAACCCACAGCTCTGCTAATCCCCCCTCTGTGGTAACCCACAGCTCTGCTGCTCCCCAACTCAGTGGTAACCCACAGCTCTGCTGATCCCCCTCTCAGTAGTAATCCCCTGCTCTGCTTATCCTCTGGTTTTCTGATCCTCCTCTCTCTCCAGCCCCCGATC
Source organism: Glandirana rugosa (assembly GCA_018402905.1). Lineage (NCBI taxonomy): Eukaryota > Metazoa > Chordata > Amphibia > Anura > Ranidae > Glandirana > Glandirana rugosa. Next base: position 644,519 of record BLSH010319555.1, on the reverse strand, counting down.
GACTCCCGCTTTATTGCTCCCGTGCTGCACACCATGTGTGACATTTGCTAGTTTCTCCAGTCTGCCAGCTCTGTTGAACCTCCGCTGCTCAGTCACCGCTCACCTTCAGCTATAGCGTTCTCTTGATGCACACTACATGTGCCATCTGCTAGTTGCCCCTCTCCTGTCCGGACCCCACTCATCTTCCTGCTGCTCCATGCTGCACACCAGATGTCTTGTCTGCATGAGACACTTCCAAAATATATACACATGAACTGGAAAACGTCTTTCCTGTTCACTTGTTGGTTTCCCAGTGCATCTTGGGATATCTCATTCCAGCAATACCTCCGAAACAAAGTGATGCCAACTCTGAATAAATGTCCCTCAAATGCTGGAGGTGCTATTAGCGAGCTTGTCGTAGACTTCTATGGAGGCTTTGGAGATGCTTTGAAGCACCAAGAAAGTGACATGGGGTACAGTTAGTCCCCTACATAGGAACCTTCAAGTTGCGAACTCTCAAAGATACAAACGTGTTTGCACTGTTTTTTTTTTTTTGTCTTTTATATTCAACCCAGCGGGCTGAATGAAAAAAACGGGCAAAACCGCTGTACCAACACAAGCAGCGATCTCCCCACCTGTGCTATTGTGTTCTGACAGGGGGAATCCCCCCCAGAACACACTGATCAGCTCTCACAGACTTTGTCTGCAAGCACTGCATCTTGGACTTACAAACAAGTTCCTGGAACAGAACTCGTTCACAAGTAGGGAGCTTACTGTATAATTTTTGAAGCAAAGCAAACACAACAGTGTGAACAGGGCTGTAAGGTAGCCATTTTATTTAGTGACATGACCTTTGATTGGCATTCAGAGCACTTTAAAAAAGTGTCCAATGCCACATTGTGAAGTAAGTTTAAATGAACCCTTAACCACTTCCATACAGGACACTTACACCCCCTTCCTTACCAGACCAATTTTCAGCTTTCAGCACTCTCACACTTTAAATGACAATTACTCAGTCATGCAACACTTTTTAACCAGACCATTCCTTCCCCCACATTCACAGGACATACCTTCACCAATTCCCAAGTAAATTTGAATGAAGTGTTACACCGTAACCTGTGAAAAAATTTCACGAGACTTACGGTTAGTTTCCAGTACAGTGATTTATTTTACCGATGGAATGTCGGGACAAGTGTGACAACACAAACGAAACGAAGTTTTTAATATGTCATTCGAGGGATGAACACTTGCTCAAGACAAGGTCCTTGAACAAACATTCAGGTTCTACGTCACGAACGTCTGTTTCAGACACTCTCGACTAGTCACACAAGACCCCCCC
>BLSH010319555.1:608845-621782 GCA_018402905.1 Glandirana rugosa | reverse complement strand
ACCCCCCCCCCCCCCCCCCCCCAGACTGGGGGCTCCCTTCCCGGACGAGGCCTGATCCGCAGCTCCTGACTACATCCTCACTCTTTCATCCAAACTCTCCTCACACCTGCTGGCAGATCGCTGTATTTAAGGAGGCCTGTCCCTGCCAAACCAGACTGTAGATTGGTCAGGGTTCCTTGTCATTCATCAGGAAGGGACACCTCCTCATCCATCCTCCTTCTAGAGCTTTCCAGCTCAAGGGGAGGAAATCTCCAAGAAGTGTCCCTTCTCTCCATCTCCAGCCCCACCCCTGAGCCACTCCCAACCCAGATCAAAACATTCGGGCCTGCACTTACAGTCAGGCCTGACTAAATTTTTCCTAGTAAAAGTAAAAGCACCTATACTATGGGGGTGCTAGATATATATACTAACTAGGCTGTGTCCTTCCTGTTTGAAACCAATAAGCTGGTTCAGAAACATGGACAGAGCATTGTCACCTGTAACAGGAAGTGGCTGAACAAGAATCTTGAGGCTAAGTTCACACAGGCATTAAAAGCAGGTGTTTGAGAGGTGTTTCAAACGCCCATGAACAAGATGCAATAGACAGCGCTGTTCACACTATCAAAATATGAAGCGACAGCATTGCGTCGTGTCAAAATTGGCTAGCCGCTCGATTGCTGTTACAAGCAGCGGGAGGGACCGTCCCTCCCTGCCGCCTTCTGCTGCTCTCTCTGGCTCTCCCATCCCACCAAGAGACCTGAGGGACCAGCTGGCGCATGCGCCAGCTGCAGGTCAGCCAAGTAAAGCCCGGATAGGCTTTGATCGACTGTTCGTAATAGTTAACAGGAAGTCATGACATCACTTCCGGTACACTCGGAAAACGTTGGCTCCATTTATAAAAAATTAAAAGCATTCGAAAACACAGATCTTGGTGTTTTGACTGCTTTTAAGTGCAGAGGAGGAATTTGGGGTCTCTCCAAAACGATGATCCGCTACATGCCTATTGCTGTCATAAGGATGTTTACATTCCTTGTTACAGCAATAAATTATTTAAAAAAAAAAAAAAAAGCGCCCCCCGTGCTTGCGTGTGAAGGCTAACATGCGTGCGCACACAAGCAGCGATTGTCCCACACGTGAGGTATCACCGTGAACGGCAGATCACGGGCAGTAATTCTAGCAGCAGACCTCCTCTGTACTGCTAAAGTGGTAACCTTTAAAGGCTTTAAAAACGTCACTTATGGATAGTAAAATTTACGCCATTTGTCACCATTGCACAGGCATGCACAGTTTTAAAGTGTGACATGTTTGGAATCTATTTACTAAAATCAATCTTCTATAGTATACAAAAAAATCGGGTTATGTCTTGTGGTTTTTTTTTTTTTGCATTAAAATTCAAAAAAGTGTATTTTTCCCCAAAAAATTGTGTTTTTTGCAATTGTTACATGTGAACAAAAAGTGCCAGAAAAGGTCTGGACTGGAAGTGGTTAAGTGAAAACTAAAATGTAAAAGCTGGAGATTTTTGCTGGGGCATTTAGATTTGCTGTGGGGTTGAGTGTGAAGGATTGCTCCCTTCCCTTCAGGCGAATGGCGGGCTCACTGCAATGAAGTTAGGTCTTGCTTTGTGTGTGCTGTGAACTGCAATAATTGTGTCTGCCATCCTGTGTTTCAGACAAAGCACCATCACTTTTCAGGCCCTTTCAGAGATGAATCGGCGCCTGTGGATTGAAGCGATGGATGGTAAAGAGCCGGTGAGTGTAATCAGCTGTGGTTGGAGCGACCTCTACTGCTGAATCCTGATTCTGCAGCCTGTACACCTTCACCAGCCGCCCTAGAGAAATAAAGGGGACTTTTTAACTGTAACGTGCAAAACAACACCATGCTACTATGTAACAAATCAGCATAAATAAATGTCCATATTGGTGATGCATACCTTAAAGTGCAAGTCCGCGATTTTTTTTTTTTTTTTTTTTTGACATGGGCACAATTGACATAATTGGCCTTTAAGGCTGATTTATCTATTGTTGACTGGCTGCTGGTTACTATGCAAATCTTGGGTTCCTAAATCCCAGATACTCCAGGCAGTGCTGGAATAAGCTCTGATAGTATAGTGTGGGGATCATGTCATTCACTCTCCCCTTCCATTCCCCTCGTACATTCCCAAAAAGCCTTGTATTCTTTTCATTTAGTACAAAGCGTTGTGTAAATTGGCGATAGGAGAAGGAGGTGATTAAATGATGGAATCCATTATCTATTCTATTCTGTGAACAAATACAAAGATTTTTGTGAATGGATAAGTGGAGAGGAAGGAGCGAGTGAACAGTACGACTTTACCAGAGCCAGGACTCTCAGTTGCAGCTCCAGAAGAAGGGGGCTGCATGTAGCATCCAGGCTGTAAGAAGCTAAGGGATGGTTTACACTTGCTTCAAAATGGGGCATTGGACACGCTTTTTTTAAAGCTCTCTGAATGCCAATCAAAGCCCCTGTCAATAAATAAAATGGTTCCTTACAGTCCTGGTCACAAGCTGCGTTTACTTCACTTCAAAAATTTTACCCAATGTGGCTTTCTTAGTGCTTAAAGCATCACCCACACCTCCATAGAAGCCTATGACATAGCTCGCTAACAGCACCTGAAGCTTTTGAGGGGCTTTTATTCAGCGTTTGCAGGTATGAGATCTCCCAGGATGCACCGGGAAACCAACAAACGAATTAGAAAGACGTCATCAGCGGTCACTTCTGGTTGATGTGTATATAGTCTGGTGCAGTTGACACATCTGGTGTGCAGCGTGGAGCAGCAGGAAGGTGAACGGGGTCAGGACTGGAGCGGAGCAACTAGCAGACGGTGCTGATTATCTTGGCCATTAAAGCCAGGCCATACATGGAACAAAATTATAGCCGGCGGCACTGATGGTTCATGAAGAACCCAATAGGCTGGTTACACACAAATCAATCAATAGATAAATTGTGTAGTGTACAACCGGTTAGCAGGGACCGGCCAAATTCGATCCACCTATTGCTATCTGTTTGCACACAGGTCAATCTATCAATCAATTTGTGTACAACCAGCCTATTGGGTTCTTCATGAATGATCAGTGCCACCGGCTATTGCCAACAAAGGGGAAGGCTTCCAGCTGACAGAGTACAATAAAAGGAGGAAGAGAAGGGAAACGCCACCTAAGTGTAGAGGTTAAAAATTCATCTAATAACACAATGATTAAGAATCACTTACAGAGGCCTGTAGAAGGAGCTGGTGCTCCGAGTGCGTAGCCTGTTCTCCCAAAAACAAGACAAAGAAAGGCGCACACACCTAGTGCATTACCATAGATAATTTAATGGGAATGAAACGTTTTTAAAAATGGATACTCACAAGATCGGCATCACAGAGCCATAAGAAGACAACACATAAAATCCAAGGCACAAGGCAGGATAAAATCTGACGCATTTCAGGGGCGCACCCCCTTCCTCAGAGCTACGCTTCCCAGCCTGATCCCCCACTAGCCAAACCCCTCCGTCTCTTATCCGGTGACGTCATTTCCGCCTGTGTTCCACACTGGTTTACTTCCTGGTTATCTTCCTGGTGTCCACAGGATTCTCTGAGGACTTTAAAATCATTCCTACAGACCCCATGGACGGTGCTGAATCTGAAGGATGCTGTGGCATGGTCCGCTCCCTTCCTTTGATGAGCTTTTTATATTACATCATTTTGTAAGTAATTCTTAATCCTTGTGCTAGTAAATTCATTTTTAACCTCTACACTTAGGTGGTGCTTCCCTTCTCTTAACCTTAATCTTAATATAACATTAATGTGGATCTAAAGGTAGAAAGTTTCTTTACCTTAATGCATTCTCCCGAGTCCCCCTAAATACTTACTTGAGCCCAATCTCGATCCAACAATGTACATGAGAGCAGAGGCTCTCTCGGCTTTCTCTCTCCTCATAGGTTCAGACACAGCAGCGAAAACCATTGGCTCCTGCTGCTGTCAATCAGTGCCAGTGAGGAGGGAGTGGAGGGCAGGGTTGAGCCACTCTGTGTGTCTTTATGGATGCATAGAGTGGGGCTCGGGAACGAGCACACATGAGTGCCCCCATAGTAGCTGGCTTGCTATGGGTTCTCGTGGGAGACTCTAGAAGAGGAGAATGGGGCTGCTCTGTGCAAAACTATTACACAGAGCAGGTAAGTATAACATGTTTTTTTTTTTTAAATAACAAGTGTATCTTTTAGAATCACTTTAAAATCTGTTTTTATTTTTACTGACACTTAACCAGAACTTGCTGCCTGGGGTGGTAGAAAGGCCTAAAATTGACACCATAGCCCTTAGATCTTCTACTCCGAAAAAGATCAGATGATGCTGAAAAATGTTGGTGTGCTACTGAGCAAATGTAAAGTGAATTCCCTGCACTGCTGCTCTTCCCTACCAACTACTATATACACCACACATTTCTAATAGTGTACAGCTCTCCTATAATTTGTTAAAATCAATTATACTGTTGTCTCAATTGACACAGGCATTGGTTGGTGGGAACCATTAAAATTCTGCTATGGGCCCCATTAATATTTGTTAAGCTTGTGTAACTGAGGTTTGGATACCCGGAAAACTCCTTGTTATATTAGCATAGAAATGAAAAACATAAATGTTTCATTTAGTTTAGTAGTATTATACTATATACAGTGCCTTAAAGTATTCATACCTCTTTTGTCATGTTACAACCAAAAGCGTAAATGTATTTTATTGGGATTTTATCTGATGGACCAACACAAAGTGGCACCTAATTGTGAAGTGGAAAGAAAATGATAAATGGTTTTCAACATTTTTTACGAATAAATATGTGAAAAGTGTGTGGTGCATTTGTATTCAGCCCTCCCGAGTCAATCATTTGTAGAACCGCTTTTCACTGCAGTTACAGCTGGAAGTCTTTTTGGGGATGTCTCTACCAGCTTTGTATATCTAGAGAGTGACATTTTTGCCCATTCTTCTTTACAAAATAGCTCAAGCTCTGTTAGATTGGATGGAGAACATCTGTGAAGAGCAATTTTCAAGTCTTGACACGGATTCTCAATTGGATTTAGGTCTGGACTGTGATTGGGCCATTCTAACACATGAATATGCTTTGATCTAAACCATTCCATTGTAGCTCTGGCTGTATGTCTAAGGTCGTTGTCCTGCTGGAAAGTGAACCTCCGCCCCAGTCTCAAGTCTTGCAGACTAACAGGTTTTCTTCAAAGATTGCCCTGTATTTGGCTCCATCCATCTTCCCATCAACTCTGACCAGCTTCCCTGTCCCTGCTGAAGGAAAGCATCTCCACAACATGAGGCTGCCATCACCATGTTTCACGGTGGGGATGGTGTGTTCAGGATGATGTGCAGTGTTAGTTTTCCACCACACATAGCATTTTGCTTATAGGCCACAAAGTCCAATTTTGGTCTCATCTGACCAGAGCACCTTCTTTCACATGTTTGCTGTTTCCCTTACATGGCTTCTCGCAAACGGGACTTCTAATGGTTTTCTTTAAACAATGGCTTTCTTCTTGCCACTCTTCCATAAAGGCCAGATTTGTGGAGAGCACGACTAATAGTTGTCCTATGGACAGATTCTCACATCTGAGCTGTGGATCTCTGCAGCTCCCACAGAGTTACCATGGATCTCTTGGCTGTTTCTCAAATTAATGCTCTCCTTGCTCGGCCTGTCAGTTTAGGTGGACGGCCACGTCTTGGTAGGTTTGCAGTTGTGCCATACTCTTTCCATTTTCGGATGATGGATTGAACAGCGATCCGTGAGATGTTCAAAGCTGGGGATATTTTTTATAACCTAACCCTGCTTTTAATGTCTCCACAACTATCCCTGACCTGTTCGTTGTGTTCTTTGGCCTTCATGATGCTGTTGGTTCACTAAGGTTCTCTAACAAACATCTGAGGGCTTAACACAACAGCTGCATTTATGCTGCGATTAAATTACACACAGGTGGACTCTATTTATTAATTACATGACTTCTGAAGGCAATTGGTTGCACTAGATTTTAGTTAGGGGTATCAGAGTTAAGGGGGCTGAATACAAATGCACGCCACACTTTAAACATATTTATATGTAAAAAATGTAGAAAACCATTTATCATTTTCCTTCCACTTCACAATTATGTGCCACTTTGTGTTGGTCTATCACATAAAATCCCAATAAAATACATTTTTGGTTGTAACATGACAAAATGTGGAAAATTTCAAGGGGTATTAATACTTTTTCAAGGCACTGTATATACACTGATAACTGTATATACAGTTGCACTGATAAAACAAGTTGTACTGATTTGCCGTATCTTTCTTGTCTATATCTTTCTCCACAGATCTATCACAGTCCAATTACAAAACGTGATGAAAGTGAGTACAATGTTTCATTTGCTGTGTAAGCGCAGATATAAAATATTATAATGTCAATTTAAAGTCTGAATCTGTGGACCTAACTGGAGTGATAACAATTACACTCATAATACATAGCATAGCAGTCACCCACACATTATTTATTGTCTTGTCCTGTGGCCCCCAGGGGCCACAAATACTGAGGTGCTGCTATACAGAAATAGTGACCAGAACCTGTGGCTGCCTTCTCCAGCCCTCCTCCTGTGCTTTGCCGTATCCTCTTCACTGTGACAGGCAGCCCTACTAGCCAATAGGGAAGTGTGGGAGAGCGAAAGTGACAGCAAACAACCATAGAGTGATCAACAATTCAGAAAAGTCTGTATCCATCTGGAGGTTGACAGTATGGACAGAAATAATGACAGTTATGAAATATCCAGTACAATGGCCAAATCTGCCCATTTGTGGTCACTGTACAATAGACAACATTTTTTTTTCATATTTGTTAAACCTGAGAAATGATACCATTTAGTGAATAAAATAAGGTAATTTTGAAAATGATGGCAGCAACACGTCCCACAAAGGTTGGGACAGGGCCAAGTTTACCACAATGTAGCATCCCCTTCTTTTAACAACACTCTGTAAATGTCTGGGCACTGAGGAGAGAGGAATGTTGTCCCATTCTTGCCTGATATAGGATTCGAACAGTCCTGGGTCTTCTTTGTTGCATTTTTAATTTCAAGATGCACCAAATTTTTCAATCGGTAAAAGACCTGAACTGCAGGCAGGCCAGTTAAGCACCCGGACTCTTCTACTATGAAGCCATGCTGCAGTCATAGATACAGTATACGGTTTTTAGCATTGTCCTGCTGAAAAATGCAAGGGCTTCCCTGAAAAAGACATTGTCTGGATGGGAGCATATGCTGCTCTAAAACCTGGATATATCTTTGAAAGACGTGGCGTACATGGTTGCCAAAAAGAATGTCAAATTTTGATTCGTCTGACCACAGAACAGTTTTCCACATTGTATCAGACCATTTTAAATGAGCTTTGGCCCAGAGAATTTTTCCACTTTGCAACAGACCATTTTAAATGGGCTTTGGTCCAGAGAAGACAGCAGCGTTTTTGGTTAAAGTTCAGATATGGCTTCGTCTTTGAATAGAGCTTTACCTTGCATTTTTGGATAGCACAGCACATTATTTTAACATGCAATGATTTTTGGAAGTATTCCTGAGTCCATGCAGTGATGTCAATCGCAGAACCTGTTTTTAATGCAGAGCCATCTGATGGCCCGAAGATCACCACCATCCAGTATTGTGTTTCGGCCTTGTCCCTTGCACACACAGATTTTTCCATTACTCCTGTATTATTTCTCCATGTACTGTAGAGGACAATATATTTAAAGCCTTTGCAATTTTACATTGAGGAACAATACATTAGAAATTGTTCGACAATTTTTACACGCAGCTTTACACAGATTGGTGAACCTCTGCCCATCCTTACATCTGAGACACTCTGACTATCTAAGATGCTCTTTTTATATTCAATCATGTTGCTGACCTGTTGCCAATTACCTAATTAGTTGCAAAATGTTCTTCCAGCTCTTCCTTGTTAGTACCACTTACTGTACCAGATTTTCGTTGCTCTCTCCCAACTTTTTGGAGACATGTTGCTGCCATCAACTTCAAAATTGCCTTATTTTTTTCCTTAAAATGGTACATTGTTTTCTGTTTTTGTGAATAAAATATGGGTTTATGAGATTTGTAAATCATTGCATTCTGTTTGTATGTAGATTTTACAAAGCCCCTCAACTTTTTTTAATTTCGAGTTGTACCTTCATTACCTAAATTTACCTTGGCACCAGCCTCTTGCAATCCCTGTACAGCAGAATTTAACTTGGCCAAGGGAGAAGCATGACAGAAATCCAATCCATTCATTGGTTGATGAGCAGCATGCTGATAGGAACAGAGAGTGACAGAGAGATGAGCTGATCATTGTGCTGCTTCCCCTTCACTATTTAATCACAGGCTGAGGGAGGATCTGTGATGGCCTGACCTCAGAGGAAATAAGTTGAATGGCACAGTAAATACTAAATGCACTACTTTATATAGGTATTAAATATTTTTATTTAGGGTCATGTGACATTAGCAATCCAATCACTTGCAGAACTGGACAGCAACAGGATCAAAAGAGCATTTGTCTGCTTCTACAGTGTTGCTCCCTTGTTGACTGAAACCCTGCAGAATATTGCTTGCCAGTGACAAGGCTGTGGCAGAGAAACTGGTAGGGTCAGTAAGGTAGCAATGACAGAAACGAGATAGGTATCCTATTGCTGGCAATTTTCTTTCTGTAACAGAAATTCCCCTGTGCCATGTCTCATAAAAAACCTAATACATTCTTCCTGTATGTTGTTTATTGTGAATTAAACTACTCAATCAGTGTGTCAGTATCTGACCAACATTTTTTTTCCCATTTCTAGTGGAATTGAATGAAGTTGGATTCCGTTTTGTCCGAAAGTGCATTAATGCTGTAGAATCTACAGGTATGGAGCGTGACTTAAACTCTATTTTCTTATTTGTATTCAATTCTGTTTACCAAAATTAGGACATACACTATATGACCAAAAGTTTGTGACAAAAAGTTTGTGGAGACCTGACCATCACACATATATGATCTTAAAGGGCATCCACTTCCAAAACTTCTTCTGGGGTAGGGTTTCCTCAAAATTTTGGAGTGGGTCTGTGGGAAATTGTGCCATTTGTAAGGTCAGTGTTCTGGTGCCCCCCTGGCAGGTGACTTGGGGTCACCTGAGGTGCAGGGTCTAAGTAGCAGCTGGTCTTCACCAGAGCTCCTGATTGTGGAGATGGGCCAAAGACCCTAGTGGCCCCGGTTTACTTTGCTGCAAACTTTCACCAAGTTGTGAATACAAGTATCAGAGCTACCAAGAGGATAGGAGGAACAGAATGGCTATGGTGTGGAGACTGTAATCTAGGTACCAGGTTAGAGAAACGTCAGGCCCTGGCATGGGTTTAGGCAGATGGCAAGCAAGAGAATATTTGGGTACAGACGCAGGGATTGAATCCGGGTAGCAATCAAGAGAGTAGTTCGGTCAGTCTGGGTTGGCAATGGTCAGGCATTCTCACAGGTGAGTATTATGGCTCACAAGGTTAGTGGGTAATAAGACAGAGCACCAGTCACTTCAAAGGCTGGTACCTGGATACCCTTACTTGTTAGAGGACATGCCGAGTGCACTTACTGGGGACTCTGGAATTCTTGGTAGTACCATTGGAAGACCTAGCAGGCATTCTGTGAGCACTAGTAGAAGTCCGGGCAGGGATTCTTCAAGTACTATTGGAAGTCTTGGCAGGGATTCTGGGAGTACCATTGGCAGTCTTTGCAGGGATGCTGTTAGCACTATTGGAAGTCTATGCAGAGGTTCTGTGATTACCATCGGGTCCTGGCAAGGATTCTGGATGTCTGGCTATGGATTTGGGAATAGAAAGACCAGACAAGAATTCTGAGAGTACTGTAACTTGAATGAAAATACCTGGCTTCGTTCATCCAAAAGGTGTTGGGTTGGGTGGCAGTGCTCTGTGAAGGCCATTTGAGCTGCTCCGCTCCAAAACCATACAAAACCATGTCTTTATGGAGCTGACTTTGGCCAACTATTGTATCCTATAGGATAAAAGGAAGGGTTTAAGTAAATGTCCCACTTTACTTGTGCTTTTAACATTTTCAAAAAACTCAGACAGCTCCCCCTTGGCTTTGTATTTTGCTGTCATTTTATTTACTTTTGGGGTTTGTTCAGATGATCTTGAATTTACTTTAAATTTCACTAACAAACCACAGCTAGATCATGCAAATGTTTTGCTTCTAAACTGTTTCTGATGGATTGCCTTTAGGAGGTGTCATAGCAATACGATTTTATATAAATGCTCTGTTCTCTTGACGTGCAACAGAAAGAATGCTAACAATTCTTTTGGTGTGCAAAAGTCACAAATCAGTGGAGAACTTCAGGCAAGACACACCAATCAGCCATTGGTGGGAGTCCTTGTTGTTCAGAGCAAACAGCCAACCATGGCAAAGTCAGCCGACTGATGGCCAGATTAGGCACAGAGTCCAGGTTCCAGACAGTTAAGCCGGCTTAAGATGGATCGAATCTTGGCCGGTCCCTACAGCCGAGATTCTATCCACCTATGGTTAGGCTGATTGTACCCAAGTCAATCCATCGATCAACTTGGGTACAGCCAGCATGTTATGGCTAAAATAATATGCAGCGCCTCTCCTAATATATTGGCAATATTACAATTTGTGAAACATCAATAATAAATCTATACACAAATATCAAAACTTAATAAGTGTCCATATGTGTAAACCAAACATAATATAAATGGAAAAAAAAGTCTTAAAGTGTTTTCAGTGCTTCAAAGTGACAACATGCATGTTGGATATTTAGCATGTGATTATTGCCAGTGACAATAGCCACTAGAAGTAATTCTTGTATTGTCCGGCAGGAACAGCTCCCTGTGCCTCTACCCCCCCCCCCAAGACTGATTGTTAAAATTGTACATGTAAACAATAAAGTTACAGTATCTCACAAAAGTGAGTACACCCCTCCCCATTTTTGTAAATATTTTATTATATCTTTTCATGTGACTACACTGAAGAAATGAAACTTTGCTACAATGTAAAGTAGTGAGTGTACAGCTTGTATAACAGTGTAAATTTGCTGCCCTGTCAAAATAAAAACACACAGCCATTAATGTCTAAACTGCTGGCAACAAAAGTGAGTACACCCCTAAATTGGTCCCAATTAGCCATTTTCCCTCCCCGGTGTCATGTGACTCGTTAGTATTACAATGTCTTACGTGTGAATGGGGAGCAAGTGTGTTAAATTTGGTGTTATCACTCTCTCTCCATACTGGTCGTTCAATATGGCACCTCATGGCAAAGAACTCTGAGGATCTGAAAAAAGAATTGTTGCTCTACATAAAGATGGCCTAGACCATAAGAAGATTGCCAAGACCCTGAAACTGAGCAGCAGCACTGTGGCCAAGACCATACCACAGTTGAACAGGACAGGTTCCACTCAGAACAGGCCTCATCGTGGTCGACCAAAGAAGTTGAGTGCACGTGCTCAGCGTCATATCCAGAGGTTTTCTTTGGGAAATGGACGTATGAGTGCTTCCAGCATTGCTGCAGAGGTTAAAGGGGTGGGGAGTCAGCCTGTCAGTGCTCAGACCATACGCCGCACACTGCATCAAATTGGTCTGCATGGCAGTCATCCCAGAAGGAAGCCTCTTCTAAAGATGATGCACAAGAAAGCCCCCAAACAGTTTGCTAAAGACAATCAGACCAAGGACAGGGATTCCTGGAACCATGTCCTGTGGTCTAATGAGACCAAGATAAACTTATTTGGTTCAGATGGTGTCAAGTGTGTGTGGCAGCAACCAGGTTAGGAGTACAAAGACAAGTGTGTCTTGCCTACAGTCAAGTATGGTGGTGGGAGTGTCATGGTCTGGGGCTGCATGAGTGCTGTCGGCACTGGGGAGCTACAGTTCATTGAGGGAACCATGAATGCCAACATGTACTGTGACATACTGAAGCAGAGCATGATCCCCTCCCTCCAAGATGACCACTGCCTTGCTAAAGAAGCTGAGGGTAAAGGTGATGGACTGGACAAGCATGTCTCCAGACCTAAACCCTATTGAGCATCTGTGGGGCATCCTCAAATGAAATGCGGATGAGCGTAAGGTCTCTAACATCCACCAGCTCAATGATGTCATCATGGAGGAGTGGAAGAGGACTCCAGTGGCAACCTGTGAAGCTCTGGTAAACTCCATGCCCAAGAGGGTTAAGGTAGTTCTGGAAAATAATGGTGGCCACACAAAATATTGACACTTTGGGCCCAATTTGGACATTTTCACTTAGGGGTGTACTCACCTTTGTTGCCAGCGGTTTAGACATTAATGGCTGTGTGTTGAGATATTTTGAGGGGACAGCAAATTTACACTGTTATACAAGCTGTACACTCACTACTTTACATTGTAGCAAAGTGTTATTTCTTCAGTGTTGTCACATGAAAAGATAGAAAAAAATATTTACAAAAATGTGAAGGGTGTACTCACTTTTGCGAGATACTGTAGGTAAACCTGTGTGCCAACACCACATGCAGCCAGACTGTTGTCAGAGCTCTGTGCAAAATCCATGCCCTTTCTGTCTCCCACAAAATTCTTGGTATTTGATAACTTATTACGAGTCGTTAGGGCAGGGGTAGGCAACCTTTCAGAGGCTGAGATCTACCTGGGCAACATGTAGGAAATCAAAGATCCCCGGCGGAAGGGGGGGGGGGTTGGGCCATCGTCCCCCTTTAAAAAAAATATATATATATCACCCCCCCCACCCCACCACAGTAGTATCCTCTGCCATCCCCTCATTCACAGCTGTGTCCTACTTTCACATCATTCCCTCCCTAGTATTATATTATGCCCCCCCCTCTGTAGTGTCCTCTGCCCCCTCCCCACACACACACACAGTAGTGTTTTCCACCACCCCACCCCCCCCACTATATATATATAAAAAAAATTTCCCCCTGCTACGGGGTTGGGGGGGGGG
>BLSH010319555.1:579099-590294 GCA_018402905.1 Glandirana rugosa | reverse complement strand
ACGTACTTTTACATTCCAACATGACAATGATCCAAAACACAAGGCGAAGTCGACCTGTCATTGGTTACAGCAGAATAAAGTGAAGGTTCTGGAGTGGCCATCTCAGCCTCCTGACCTCAATATCATTGAGCCACTCTGGAGAGATCTCAAACATGCAGTTCATGCAAGACAGCCCAAGAATTTCCAGGAACTGGAGGCTTTTTGCCAAGAGGAATGGGCAGCTTTACCATCTGAGAAGATAAAGAGCCTCATCCACAAAAGACTTCAAGCTGTCATTGATGTTAAAGGGGGCAATGCACGGTATTAAGAACTGGGGTATGTAAATTTTTGATCAGGGTAATTTGGGTAGTTTCTGTTGTCATTATGATTTAAAAAGAGTAAACACCGTTGATTGATAATAAATGGCTTCAGCCAAACACTAACCATGAGTGAAAGAAATGTTTTTTGTATTATTCATATTCTCAGAAAAATGACCAAGAAATCATAAATTCTGCCAGGGCTCCCGGGGGCAGAACTGAGTGCAGAGGGGTGGAGCCTTGTCCATAGTGCTTCATGTGGCTCCTCTTGTCTCCTAGCCCCTCTGCTGTGGCCAATGCAGAGAGAAAAAGTGTGGAAAGTAAGCTGGCGCTCGCCTCTCCCTTGTGTCACAGCACTGCTGCCTCTGGCAGACCGAGCAGGGGAAAAGCGGACACCTTGCTGATTCCGGGGATGGGGGGGCCTTGCCCCCTTACCCCCCTTGTGGATGCCCATGGCCTAGTCATTACTGCTCACCTCCACCATCCCAGTAGTGAGCTGTCAAACGCTGAGCTCAGAGCTACTGCATCGGGGGAGAGAGAACCCATGAATCCCAGAAAGAGCTCACTCCTGTGATGGAGGAGATAAGCAGTAATGGCTAGGCCTCACTTAGCAACGTCCTGGGAGTTTTCAGGCCAGGCTTCATGAGGTGCGAAAATGGCCTACACCTATAGCAATGGAATTATTCAACTTTTTATCAACAGATGCCCCTTATCTGCTTTGATACTTGTTTTGGTAAAGGTGAACTAACCTAATTAAACATTGGAAGTTAACCTCTCATTTCTAATTATAGATTCAGGGTTTAGCATCTTGTATAATATAAAGAGAGAATGGCATTTCCAAGTTCCTGTCTGTTATTGGAGGATTTTTACACACATTTAGCTTTGCATGTCAAGGAGCATGCTCCACTTTTCTCTCTGCTCTCCTCCTCTTTCTCAGTGTAAAATTCTCTTCTCTCACTTCTCTTCTACCATGGTACCTTCTTCTCCATCCATTATCTCCTGTCAGTCTGCTCTTCCCTTGAGAGTCTCTGTATTCTGTTCATCAACCTTAGTGGTGTTTTATGACTTTGTTCCTTTTTCTGGCAGCTGTTCCCCAAAAATTACAAGCAGAAGGCAGAGGACTAATCCCTAAAAATTGCCTGTGGTCTCTCTTCAGCTATCTGTGCCTTGTTCTGCACCGTGTCTATGTACAGAGGTGGCCATCTTGGTAGAGGCAGGGCTTTGTTTCCTTATGTCAGAGCCTCCAGCAAGGAGAACAGTGAGCAGCACAGTAATGGCATCAGCAGACCTCACTCCAGATCTCCTTAGATTCACAGCTATGAGGTTATAAAACATACGTGCCTAAGCACCCTCAGATACCAAGAAGAGTTTTGCTTTTGAGAGTCTCTGTACCTTCGCTCATTCATTTAACAAGTGTTGTTTTAGGACTTTCCTTCTTAAACACTTCACAGCCACCCTATAGCAGTTTTACTGCTGCAGGGTGGCTGCTGTGTGCCGGATCACGTGTATATATGCTGATTCTGCACTTCCAGGTAGAGGGTACGAATACGCACCGCCGGTGGCTTGCACCTGCTGTGATTATGCACAGCGGGAGCCGATCAATGGGTGCCGTGGTTTTTATGTCCGCCGGCACCTATGTAAACAAAGCTATTTTTTTTTTTTCAAAATTGTCGGTATTTTTTTGTTTATAGCGCAAAAATAAAAAACACCACCAAAAGAAAGCTCTATTTGTGGGGGAAAAGGACACAAATTTTATTTGAGTACAGCGTTCCACCACCGCTCAGTTGTCAATTTAAGTGATGCAATGGCCTGGTCATGAAGGGGTAAAACCTTCCGGAGGTCAAACGATTAACTTGGGATTGTTGAGTCAAGTAAAAAGAAACGCTGCAACAAGGGCACTTCAATTCTACCCAGACCAGTAGAGAGTAGAGCCTGGTCACGACTCACGAGCGAAGTTTGGTAACAGGAAGTACCAAATTACCAAATCACGAGCAGGATCAAGAAATGAGCAGAGGTTGGTAATGTGCTGGCACTGAGGTACAGAATTGACAGGCAAAGTCTTGGCCAAGAGTCTAGGCAGTAGACCTAAACAGGCAGGGGTTATCCAGAGGCAGGTCAGACAAAAGCCGGGGCAATAACAGAGTCAAGTGGATTCAGGATCAGGGATAACAGAAGTACAAGCTGAAAAACCATCCAGCAATGATTCCGTGCAGAGCCCAGGTTTAAGTAGGCCACTAGGCACCGGTATCTGTGGTGGACGTGCGTGTTCGCATTCCTATGTACACATGAACCGTGTCTTCGGTATTGGAATTTCTCATGTAAGGTATTGTGTTGGGGCTTTCACAATATATTATTTTGTCTCTACACCATAAAATCCATAATTTGAATTAGCCTGTTCACACTTATTTTAGATCTTGTTGCTTAATTTACATTTTAGAGTGTGTGAATACAGCAAAGAGAACCTCATGTCCCCCTCTAATATGGGCGTCATTTTTGGACCGACTCTGATGAGGGCACAGGAAGATACAGTTGCGGCAATGATGAACATCAAATTCCAAAATATTGTGGTGGAACTTCTCATAGAGCACTGCGACAAGGTAAGCAGGACCGTCTTTGAACGCGGTATCCAAAAACCAAAATAGAAGTTACCATGTTTCAGCTTGCTGTCCTTAGATGTGGTGGATGCATATTGTTTGCTCTTTTAGACTCTATTCCTTTATTTTTACATGATGATCATGTGAATAACAAGCAACTGTATGCAAAACTAAAGAAAATGTTTTGGATATATGTGTAGCACTATCCCCACAGGAGCCACTGGTTACTGGTTCCCCCTATTCCTGCAAAGCCAGACAACACGCATTTCCACATCCAGACACAGGTAATCAGTCTGCAGGCTTGTTTTTTTTTGTTTTTAAGCAGCCTGGATAGGGTATAGGGATTATGGGATGCCCAATAAGATGAGATGAGGACGAACTTCCTTCTCTATGTACACAAAAATTAAGATCCTGGACAGTACTCCCTCTGGAATAAGCGCAGTCTCTATGGATCAGTGGCAAGGTCCTTTACGGACCAGGAGCTCTCAGTCCCCTTTAGTGAAATAGCACAAAGTTGCAAACTGTATGCAAGTGTATCGTATTTCCTCAGTAGAACCTCGCACAGTTCTGACACTTGCAGATAGTACCAGCCCTCCTGGCTGCTCTGAACAATTCCCAAGGATAAGGGATTAGGATTTAGCACACCGATTCCTCTAGAAAGTGTGCTATGTCTGGCAGTCTCTCCCTTTGTATGTAACTTGGTGTACTGAGGTACTCACACTGTCCTTTGCTCCCTTCTGCACTGGGCAAGCCTTTTATTCATGCCTTTTACTATCCAGATCCTCTCATGCCAGCCCGGAGGTCTTCTGCACAACACCCAAAGGTCATGGAGATCCTCTCTTAGGCTTCCTCAGCTCCTAGCCCAGAGGCAGAGCCCCAAAACCTCGGGGTCCCCTCCCAGACCTCACGACCACAACCTCAGCACTCCATCTTCCACCCAACCCCCTTGCTGTTCAGGCTCCACGATATTTAAGGGCTGACCCCGCCTTCTGCCTGGGTATTTGCCAGATTCCCTCAAGTATGCAGATCAGAACCTCCTACCCTTCGTCCACTAACTTGCAGAAGCTTCTCCAAGCTTCTAGTACCAGGGGGAGGTACCAGAGACCTGGCCTGTGGAGTAATGACCCAATTACAGACTTGCACAACTACCATGAGTCAATCAAATACATGTACCTACACTAGTTTCACACTAGAAGGTGCTACATATGTACACTTTAAAGCTGAATTTTAATCTGCTTATATTTTGCCTTCCTTTTCCTCCTCATCGACATGCTAATAAGATTTTTAAATACAGTCTTCCATTTTCTGTACATTTCTTATTTTAGACCCAATGATGTTATCCTTAGGT
Organism: Glandirana rugosa; assembly: GCA_018402905.1. Lineage (NCBI taxonomy): Eukaryota > Metazoa > Chordata > Amphibia > Anura > Ranidae > Glandirana > Glandirana rugosa. The sequence continues at coordinate 586,056 of BLSH010319555.1, read as the reverse complement.
CTTTATGCTTCCCTATGCAATGCAGGCAGATCATGGCTGGTAGGAGGGGCTGGCAAGGTGCTGTACATGGCATGCTGAAAATGTCACAATCGTGTCTCAGATGCAAGCGGTGGGCTGGCTTTTGAGAAGAGTTATGAAAATTTTCAAAATGCCTTAATGGGCAGATGTCAGTCTAGGGGAGTGGGGTGTTCCTAGGCAGACTGCATTTACATGCAGAGTGCCCCAGGTAAGGCCTACATGTGATGTCAAACCTCCATGATTGAAAGAACTGAAATACAATGAATGTAAGGGGCAGGCCATGGAAGGTCAGGGTGGGGGAGGAAAGAGCTAGATGCTGCTGAATATCCTCCAGGCAGGAAATGAGATGGGCTCTATTGGACTTGCAGCTGTGGGAAGCTCGCAGTGTGCAGCAAGACCAGAGTAAACAATTTCAGTACAGGAGAGGAGCATGTACAACTCTACAAGACTGAATGGAAGGCCAAAGGTCAGATGTATACAAAGACAGGCACATCTGTGAAGTTCAAAATGAAAGTAAAAGAATAATAAAAAATATAAATAAGCGCATGCCGTGTTTACTCCATATAATCTTTCATATAACAATAAACCCGGTGTGGATCTGGTGCACGGGCCAAGGATTACAATGACCTGCTGACAGAATTGCCAACCGATTCCAAAAATAGCAAAAGAAAAATCAAATATTTTCTTAGGAAAGCTAATAAAATAGACTCGGAACAAACAGAGGGTCAGTTACTAGCCAAAGATTTGCTCTTAAAAAGTCGTAATACTGATACAGTGGAGGCCCAGATATAACCACCCAGGAAACCTTAGGATTCCTTAAAGCAGATCTCCGAGCAGCAAGCCCCATATCCCCCACCTGATCTCCCATCCAGTCGCCATGTTTGTTTAAAAGCGAATAATCTGCAAGCTCCTTCTTCTACTTCTTAAAATTACATGACTTCCACGTTGTGATGATGTCAAAGGACACAGACTGCATTGCTGGATCCCCAGTCTTCATTCATAGAAGAGGGGGCTGGCAAGGGTAGTGGACTAAAGTGAGTGTGAGTAGAGTAAGTAAAAAAGGGTTTTCAAAGTTTTTATTTAAGAAAAAAATTGTAAATTGATTAGAGACAAGGGCGGGATGGGTGGTGTAGACAAGGACTTAATGAGTGACGGAGTCAAGGACGGGATGGGTGGCAGAGATGCGGACGGGATGAGTGGCAGAGATGAGGAAGGGATAGGTGACAGAGACGAGGACGGAATGGTTGGGGGAAGACGAGGACGGTATGGGTGGCGGGAGACGAGGACGGGATGGGTGGCTGGAGACGAGGACGAGATGGGTGGCGGGAGTCGAGGACGGGATGGGTGGCGGGAGACTATGACGGGATGCGTGGCGGAGTCAAGGATGGAGACCTAAGTGATGAAGACAAGAATGGGGTGAGTGGAGTGCCGAGATTTAATCCAGGTGAGCAGTGCATTGTAACCCTCCTGCTATCCACTGTGATAACGGATGAGGCATTAGGCTAAGAGAACGTACGTGGGTAGCACCTCTAGTTGTTATAAATACACAAAGCTGTGCCCTATGGCCACGCCTACCGATGAAGACGTAATGACGAAACGCATCTAGGCGTGACCACATGGATCGCCAGCAGCTACAAACTCTACCCAGGAATCGCCGCGTATAGGGCATCTAAGCAGTAATGAGAGAGATTGAGCGTGCTGAGCTGTTGACATGTTTAATGCTGTTTTAGTGGATTGTTTGTAAGTGCAATTGTAAGGGTGGTTTCTGTGGGGAATAAAAAGCTTTAAAGCGGTAGTAAACCCATCCATTTTACATTTTAAAAATCAGTTACATTTCCGGCACGTGTCGGAAATGTAAAACTCCCATTGGTTGTGCTCTAAACCAAACTGTCAAACCATCCAATGGCTAGTGTCAAAGCTGATCACATGTGCAGCATCACGGCAGTTGGAGGCCAAGATGGCAACTTCCTTGGCTGAAAATTATATTAACTGGATTATGCTATGAGGTCTGTTTCCCTTTGTCACGAGATACTGCGACGGGTGGAGGATCCCAATCTGATGCGACTCTTATGAGGATAGAGATATGACCTAAGGCGTAAGAATATAGAGAATCTGGTGAGTGTATACTTTGAGGGGAGCGGTTTCTTACGAGGTGTGGTGAAGGCTTTTGTAGATCCATTTACCTGGGAAAAAAAAACCCAATTAACACTCTGGGGAGGAAGTTTATTATTGGACTCACCTGTCACAGGGTGTATTCATTTCTGCACTATTATTGACTATTTTTAAGTAGGGTGTGGAACACACCTGAAGAGCGTTGCTTTTGCCTGAATGATTATATTTGCCGTGATCATTTTAGCATATGAGTTATCAATTGATCATTTTATTATAGCAGCAGCCATTATAAAAAAAAGTCAGTCAGTCAGAAATGATATCAAATCATAATTATAGCAGGTAGGGGTCCAGGACCACAAGGGCTCTTTCACACTCGCAGTGGAGTACAGTGCCCTTTGAAGAGTGATCCACGTTTTGATCCCCTTCCCGGATCGCCCATCTGAAGGATACCTAAAGGGAGAAAAGGGCGGGAGACTGTAATTGAACTTTGATAGATAGCAGTTGGCATACAGTTATCCTTTTATAAATGATCTTCAATGTATCTGGTACATTCACCTGGCAGGTCATAGAGTACGTCTTGTTTTATCTTCTGTCCTTGGGTAGAATTTGGTTTTGTGATGGGAAAGAACCTTATGTGACCACTTATGCAATTTCTGGATTTCTACCTCAATCGTTTTAAAAAATGTGATCTGATTTTTCTCCATGTCACAGTAATGAATGCGCACAACATTTAATACTGCATTATCTCTGCCATACGGATGGGTTCAACATCAAAGTCAATAATTTAAAACATTTATGAACCCCTGGTAAACCTCCTTTACTGCCAGTTGTCTTGGCCAAACTCTTTGAGTTTTTGCTGATGCAGCGGCGGTTAGGAGGTGTGTTGGCCGCACTCTTACATTCCAAACAATTTCACATATTTTCTTTTAATGTCTGATTTTAAAGTATAACTAAAGGCAAAACTTGTAGTTTACATTTGGATGGAGTGGTGAGGGTAGAACCACTGTCAGGTTTTTATTGCTTAGAGAAGAGCAAGAAATGATCAGGCGCTGTTCATAGGAGCCTGTTAATGGCCAGAAAAGTTAGTAAGAATGATTGCGACACTTAGCTGCTGAGGTTACTCTCAGGGGAAGGAGCATCAGACAATGTGGTAATAAAACCTATGGGCGCTTGTATGCAAAAAACTTTAAACCCAGCAAAAAGAACACCGTTTGCCTTTGTAGAGGCAGTGCTATAGCTTGAGCTTTGCACAATAAAACTGGACCATGTCTGGGCTCAAAGAGTTATAAAATGTTTATTGAAGATAAAAAAACTTACATAAAATATTTGCAGTGGATTGGTGGATCACACAGACCGCCAGATGTGAATTGTAGCCCTAAGTCAGTACCGTTTCCAATGGAAGGGTTTCAAAGGCATCCAAATTTGCACTGTGTGGGAACCAGACAAAGGTTGTGAATGGCTGACCGCCAGTGCCAGGGGTAAACCACAATGGAGCCGGAGCCTGGCTGAATCACTCTGTCTGCCCGAGGTGATGTCACTCCTCGAGCTGCGTGGTTTACCCCTGGCACTGGCGTTCAGCTATTCACAACCTTTGGTTCCCAACACAGTGCAAATTTGGATGCCTTTGAAACCCTTCCCTTCGGAAATCGCATGGTACTGGCTTAGGGCTACAATTCACATCTGGCGGTCTGTGTGATCCACCAATCCACTGCAAATATTTTATGTACGTTTTTATCTTCAATAAACAACATTTTATAACTCATTGAGACCAGGCATGGTCCGGTTTTATTGTGCAAAGCTCAAGATATAGCACCGCCCCCTACAAAGGCAAACCGTGTTCTTTTTGCTGGGTTTAAAGTTTTTTGCACACAAGTGCCCATAGGTTTTATTGCCACAAGGGTTTTATTGCTGTCTGTGTCCCCATTAAGGAGATCCATTTTCTTAAGATGCCCTGATTGGCAATGGCACCAGCACATTTAAGTGGGTAAATACAAACTTTTGAGTTGCCATCAGGATAGGAATAGAAGAAAAATATTCCAATACCCATGACAGCTGTCTGAGAGAGAATTTCCCTTACTTCCAGTCTACAGGACAGGAAGTGAAGAGAAATCTCCCAATGAGATGGCAAAAAATTACCTTTCCCCAACTCTATCCAATATTTTTTTAAAAAATGGCTTTGGATAAACATTAATGGTTTGTTTCAGGTCAGGCCACTTTGTTGAGTTACCATATATATTTAACAATTTGTGAGATACTTTGAGCGCTAGACTACAGAATTATACTTTATAGAATGCCCTGATGCAGTTTAGAATTCAAAGCATCTCATTAATTAAAGCGGTAGTAAACCTCTGAAAAAAAACAAAACCACAAAAAAAAAAAACCCTGTAAGACAATAGCATAATGTGCTAGTATACATTGTATACTAGCACATTATGAAATACTTGCCTTAGAACGCAGCCCCCACAGCACGCTCCATCACCGTTGAGGTTGCTGACATGTTCCCTCTGCATTTCTTCTGGGTTCACGGGCTCCGGCGTTGAGTTGGCGGAGCCGTGAGGATGTCACTCCCGCGCATGCGTGTGGATGGCCCCAGTTCTGGCAAGCTCTGGAGCGCTCCGCCAGACCTTCATAGCGCATGCGCCACTGACATCAATGGCTGCATGCAGGGTGAATATCTCCTAAACCATGCCGGTTTAGGGGATATTCAATTTACCTACAGGTAAGCTTTATTATAGGCTTACCTGTAGGTAAAAATGAGAAAGTGGGGTATACAACCACTTTAACTGAGCCAGTAAAGCAGCCCCAAACCCTACTCCCTCCATCATGCTTCACAGTTGGGATGTTGTATTGGTATGTAATGTTTTTGCCACACACTTTGCTCCTAATAATCGTGTCAATCTCTGCAGATCCTTAACTGTTGCCCTAGTGTTCTGTGACCCCAGTTTTGGGATCATATGACATGCCTTTGACCCCAGTTTCAGGAACATAAAATGCGTCTTTGACCCCAGTTTCAGGAACATATGATGGCACCAGTTTCAGGAACATATGATGCGTCTTTGACCCCAGTTTTAGGAACATATAATGTGTCTTTGACCTGTTTCAGGATCATATGACATGCCTTTGACCCCAGTTTTACGAACATATGATGTGTCTTTGACCCTTGTTTCAGGAACACATGGCATGTTTTTGGAACTAGTTTCAGAATCATAAGGCATTTCAGGATCTCATGGTGTGTACTTGACTCTATTTTCAGAGTCACATGACATGTCTTTGACCCCCAGTTTCAGGATCATATGATTTGTCTTTGACCCCTGTTTCAGGACCACATGGCATGTTTTTGGAATCATAAGGCATGTCTGACCCCAGCTTTGGGATCACATGGCATGTTTTTGTTTCAGTTATTGTGGCGCTGAATTTCTTCCACCTGTAAATTTAGCAATTTTCTATAAGGCTGATGGAGTTTTCAGTCTTTAGAAACCTTACTGATCCTAGGACATTCAGCAACTCTCCTTTAAGGTCCTCTAAAGTGTTCTTTGATTGGGCTATATCAACAGTATCTGTTGTGAAAGGCAAGTAGCAAAAATGTCTGTTTTTATATGCCAAGGCAGTTCAAACACATACTAGAACTGAATGGAATAACTGAATCAAATAGCTTTTTTATCAAGAGATCATTTTCTAGATGTCCATGCACTTTGTTCATTAACGACGATAGTATTTGAAGCATCGGTTGACCTAAGATATGAAAATGTAAAATGTGTTTTTACTGGTGAAGTAGATGTAAGCCCAATCACTAAATTCTTAATAACTAAATATCATTTCTAAAGCCATTTTCAATATTCTTTTTTTTTTACAAATTCTTTATTTATGCATTTTACTACATACAGAAAATAGAAAAGGTATCCGCAATGTACAGTATCTCGCATTAGTGAGTACACCCCTCACATGTTTGTAAATATTTTATTCTATCTTTTCATGTGACAACACTGAAGAAATGACACTTTGGTACAATGTAAAGTAGTGAGTGTACAGCTTGTATAACAGTGTAAATTTGCTGTCCCCTCAAAATAACTCAACACACAACCATTAATGTCTAAACCGCTGGCAACAAAAGTGAGTACACCCCTAAGTGAAAATGTCCAAATTGGGCCCAAAGTGTCAATATTATGTGTGGCCGCCATGATTTTCCAGCACTGCCTAAACCCTCTTGGGCATGGAGTTCACCAGAGCTTCACAGGTTGCCACTGGAGTCCTCTTCCACTCCTCCATGTAGACATCAAGGAGCTGGTGGATGTTAGAGACTTTGCACTCCTCCACATTCGGTTTGAGGATGCACCACAGATGCTCATTAGGGTTTAGGTCTGGAGACATGCTTGGCCAGTCCATCACCTTCACCCTCAGCTTCTTCATCTTGACCTTGGTACGGGACACCAGACTACTCTGTTTCTATTTGAATAAACCAAGTCTTCCACAGTTAGCACACAGCGCCGTTGGTCCACTCCTTATGTTTCTGTTCACAGAACGGTTGTCAGTTAGTACCACCACCCCCACAGTACCAGACCCCGACGTGCTCACGACAGCCGTGTCCCCTCGATGTCAAGTAACTCCCTCGGTACTTCCGGTCGTACATGAAACTGTATGACTTCGTCTCGTACTAGGGGAGGGAAGTCTCTGACCCGGTGTCCCGTCATAATGTTGTATTGCTGAGGTTTATGTGGATGTTCTACTTCTTCGACTCCCACTTCCACTACCTGACCGGTTCGTACAGAGGTCTGGATTTGGGATTACTCGTAGACACCACGTAGGAGTTTGGCTTACACCTCCTCACGT
>BLSH010319555.1:543685-570422 GCA_018402905.1 Glandirana rugosa | reverse complement strand
TCCGCCAGGCGGGTGTCGGAGCTGGCAGCTTTGTCCTGCAGGTCACCCTACTTGGTCCTCCATAAGGACAAGGCAGTTCTGCGGCCTTCACCTTCATTTCTTCCGAAGGTAGTTTCTTCTTTTCATTTGAATGAGGATATTGTTCTTCCTTCATTATGTCCGCACCCGTCACATCCCAAAGAGGTCGAGCTGCATTCTTTGGATGTGGTGAGGGCTTTGCGGGTATATTTAAGTTCTACAGCTTCTTTTAGGAAGTCTGATTCTTTATTTTTGCTGACAGAAGGGTCGCGCAAAGGTTTGGCGGCCTCGTCGGCTACCGTATCACGTTGGATACAGAGGACCGTGACTCATGCATATGAGATTCGGGGTAAGGTTCCCCCGTTTCCAGTCACGGCTCATTCCACCAGGGCAGTTAGTACGTCCTGGGCGTTTAGACACCAAGCTTCGGCAGCTACTTGGGCCTCAGTGCACACGTTTACTAAGTTTTACAAGGTTGATGTTTTAGCATCCTCGGATGCTGCTTTTGGCCGCAAAGTATTACAAGCGGCAGTTTAGGCGCGGTTAGCGCCGCCTGAGAGGGCGTCTTTCTGTTGGGTACATTTGTTATGGTTTTTGCGCACCCCTCTTGATTGGCACAGCTTTGGGACGTCCCCATGTGTCATAAGAAGGCTGCGTCTGTCAGTGAACGGAAGAGAAAAATTGATTTTTTGTAAACTTACCGTAAAATCCTTTTCTCTGAGTTCACTGACAGACGCAGCACCCACCCCTCTGCGTTGGTTTTGTACGGCTTGTTACGAACTGATGTGCTGTACAGGGCAGGGGGATTATATGCTGAGGTGAGGACGGCCCCCTGGGAAGGGCCAACCTACGCTTTTGTTTGTTTTTGCCTAGTCTACTCCTAGTAGGATGAGCATAACCCCATGTGTCATAAGAAGGCTGCGTCTGTCAGTGAGCTCAGAGAAAAGGATTTTACGGTAAGTTAAACAAAAAATCCATTTTTCCTGACCCCCCCCCAATGGGTTCAATCCGCTAACCCTACACTATTATGTCCTGTGGTGATTAGGGTTGAAACTAGGAAAAAGTCTTCAGAACCAATACTTCCAGGAGTGTAAATTTTCTGGTGCCTCAACTGTGCCCCAACTGTGTGGTTCCTCCAAATGATTCCACTAGTGATGAACTTGGGTTTTGGGTTCAGGCTTGGGTTTGGTCTGAACCCAAGTTTGTCTCAACCAGTGAGTTATTGGTCATTACTGATTTGTCAGTTTTCTGGCGCCCCAACTGTGTGGTTCCTCCCAGTGACCCCTGTGTCAGCTCTAGTGATGAGCTTGGGTTCGGTCTGAACCCAAATTTGTTTAAATCGGGAAGCTATCTGTCATTACCGATTTGTTGATTTTCTGATGTCCCAACTGTGTGGTTCCTGCAACCGACCCCCTACGTCACCATTATTGATGTACTAGTACTATATTTTTTGAACTGGATGGACTTGTGTGTATTTTTTTCAACAGACTAATTATGTAACTTGTATTCAGGCTTAAGTTCGGTCTGAACCCAAGTTCATTCATACCAGGATGTTATCTGCCATTACTAATTGTTGATTTTCTGGTGACCCAACTGTGTGGTTCCTCCCAACGTCGCCACTAGTAATGAGCTTGGGTTTGGTTTGAACCCAATTTTTTCTGAACCAGGAAGTTGCTGTCATTACTGATTTGTCAATTTTCTGGTGTTCCAGCTTTGGGATTCCTCCCAATGACTCCTATGTCACCACTTGTGATGAGTTTGGGTTCACACTTGTATTTGATATGAACCCAAATTCATCTGAACCAGCAAGTTGTCATTCCTTACTGATTGCCGAATTTCTGGTGCCCCAACTGTGTGGTTCCTCCCAACGACCATTACGCCGCCACTAGTCATGAGCTTGGTTTCTTCTAAACTCAAGTTCATCACAACCAAAAAGATATTGGTCAGTACTAATTGTTTGTCTTCTGGTGTTCCAACTGTGCCCCAACTGTGTTGTTCCTCCAACCCCTACATCACCACTTGTGATGAACTAGTAGTATATTACTTGAACTGGATGGCCTTCTGTCTTTTTTTCAAACAGACTAACTATGTATTTTGGGTTCGGTCTGAAACCAAGTTTGTCCGAACCAGGAAGTTATGTTATTACTGGACCTAAGAGCCCATATTGGGCCAATGATGTCTTGAGCATCTCACCCCTTCAGCTGATGTACACAAAGCAACAGTGATGCACGTGACATCATTGCCCTTATATGGGTACATCGCCTGATACAGCCTTAAGATTTCAGATTACTAAGCATGGAATATTGGCAGATATGTTGCCTTTAACAGATAAACTTAAAGTGGATGTAAACCCAATTTCATGAAATTTGAGCTGGGCACATATATCTGCAGTGTTTTCTTATCTCTCTTCAAAGCACTAAGTTCTCCAATCCTGCTCCGTTCTTCTGTTATCAGCATGATAACTTCTGACAAGTTCTCTGATTTTGTGTCGAGGGAGGTTGCTATATATGGATTAGCAGAGAGCTGATCTATTCACAGGACAGCTCTGCAAGTCTCTGCCTATGTGGAGTGGGGGTGCGTGCCTTTCCTCCAATCAGCTGCCTTGGCTGTATGCCGAGAGTTAACTTCCAGTGCTGAATAGAAAAGAGAAAATCTCTAACACGATCTTAACTTACTAAAGAATATATAAAGCTGAAGACAGCAGATATACATGTAAAACTTATATAGGGAGAATTGTTTCATCCCTGTGTATCATCTGAGGCTGTTCACTTCACTGGGTATATGTGAGGGTTTACATCCACTTTAAAAAAAAAAAGGAGACCATTACATTATTTTATGTTGTCAAACTATGAATGTTGATATTGCTATCATTTTTACATCTGTGTCAGAAAAGTTTTCTTTTAGGTTACTTGTAAAAGGGTTTATCTTTCATCAGGAAGGAACTCATCTTGCTGTGAAATTGCCTAGCAGCAGCATTGTTTATCACAACAAAATAATTTCAGCGTTTATTCATTTTTAAGTGGATTCTTATTACAATTTAAACTGCAGCATAGATGGGCCAAACAGCTGGAATGTCTAGCTTAAATATAGTAAGTTATTTTTAACTGGCTTAAGGCTAAACTTCAGGCAGTTGTAAAAGGCACAATTATTACTACATATATTCATGATTTTTTTTTTTAATGGAACAAATGTATGTGGTCCAAACCAGAAAGCAGTGAAGATGCTGATTAAAAATCTTAGGTATGGGGGCATGGCCTGCAGCGACATGTGAAAGCGAGCTATTCACAGAGCTCTCTCTGGTGATCCTTCCATTAACCTTCCCTCTGCACCGATCCGGCTCCAAAGTGTCTCTACCGCACCCTGCAGACTCCAAGCACACAAGGGACTCATTCCTGCACTGTTCCACTCAGAGGATGTCCCACAAGGGGGATAAAGAACCTGCTATCATGGCTGCATGGAGGCCCAAGATGGCACCGGCGGCCTCCAGCCACAGCGTGCGCCACGGACGGCGGACAAGCAGCAGCATCTGGGGGGTAAGTCAGTCAAACCCCCCAAAGCACAGAATAAGGATCCCCCTAAAGATATGGTCTATTACACGCAGAAACTCTCTGCAGCAAACGGTCCCCTCCTCCATGTGTCTTAGCTCTCCATTAGTGATCCGGAGCTGGCTGATCGGGAGTGTGTGGGAGGCCTGGATGACACTGTCCCCCTGGAGACTTCTCCTATCCCTACTCCTGATATTTTCTCTGTCCCCTTTGAAGAATCTGCTCAGCCCACCCTAAGTGATATTCTGCATGCTGTGCACAAATGCACAGCCACAGTGGTAGATCTCAAGGAGCAATATGGGGGTCTTAAAGAGACAATGTCACTCCTACGCCATGATCTCCAGAAGATCAGGGAGAGCGCCACTGCTGTGGAGAGCCGGGTCAGCGACCTGGAGGATTAACTACCCCCCCTGGTCAGGGATGCCAGACACAGCGTACAATAAATTGCCCTAGCTTAATAACAAGACTGACAATCTTGAAAATCGCCTTAGAAGAAACAATGTCAGGATAATAGGGCTCTCTGAGAAGACCCCACAGACTTTATAGAACACTGGCTGCAAGACCTCTTCAGCAAAGAGTCTTTTACCCCCTGTTCGCTGTAGAGAGGGCACACCGTACACCACCGCGGCCTCATCCCCCAGGACATCCTCCACGCTCCGTGCTGGCACGTCTACTGCATTACAAAGACCGTGAAATTATTTTATGCCTTGCTAGGGAAAGGGGGTTGATCCAATACAACGGGGCCAAAATATAGTTTTTCCCCGATTTCTCTGCTGAGATTCAAAGGAGATGCTCCAAGTACCTGAATGCCAAGAAGAGGCTGCAACACCTCCAACTAAAATACCATGTTATACCCTGCCAGGCTCCGGGTCACGGCGGAGGGCCAGACACACTTTTTCAAAATAGCCCGGCTGCCTGGCTCGACCGACATGAGCAAGATATCCATCGCAGACGACCTAATCAAGAGGAATAATGGCGGTCCAAATACCCCCTTTTTTTCCTGACACACCATTAAGTATATTTCAAACCATCCATGATGTTTCCCTGCCGAGGGTCTGCGATCCTGTTTCACCACAAGCGTAGAAAGCACTGTTCCCTATTCTTCCTCTAAGTGCCATAAATTGGAGAGATGTGCACTAGTTCCCCAGCTGCACATGATGCTACCCAGTTCACACCACCTGATTCAGAGACTTTGTTCTGTGCCCCTTTGGCATACCAAATTCACGTCCAATAGAGCAGGAGCAGAAGTGGAGGACTCCACACTGTTTGTATCCGACAAGGGCCCAATCGGCCTCTCTTCTCCCCCTATGCCTGCCTCACAGGTTCAGCTACCTGCATTGTTATGCTGCCTCACCACATTTTAGACTGCTCTTTGTTTCCTGCTCTGCCTTGATAAGCATGGTATTTTTTGCCCACAAAAGTTATTTTCCTCGTTGAATGTCTCTAAATGTCCCACTCATTTATCCTACATTACTGTCGCCCCAGGCCGGGCCTGGGCACACTACACTGCCTCTTGTTATCACGCCATGGCTGATATGTCCTTTACTTCGCTGATCTCCTGGAATGTCCGTTGAATGAAAGACCCCCTCAAGTGCACTATGATTACCTTGTGCACTTGTAAGTTCCAACTGGGTATTTTGGGGTTTCAGAAAACCCATCTAACTAAGGACACGGTTGACTTTCTGAGATACCCCTGGGTGGGCAAAGCCTACCACTCTGTTTACTCTGCCTACTCACATGGCATGAGTGTCCTAGTGCACAGTGCCGTTACCTATCAAGAACTGGATGCATTGGTAGACTCCATGGGCCGCTTTGTGTTTTTGTATTGCAAATTATATACGTTAACGTTAGTCTTTGCTTATATATATATTCCACCCCCATTCTCTAGAGATGTTGTCACGTACCTGGTGGTAGAGTCTGGCTTATGCGGGGGGCAACCTCTCTTGCGGCCCTGGTTCAAGAACCCCTGATAGTGGGAACAGGGAGCTCAGGAGCACAGGGGGGCACGAGGGCTGGACAGTCCTTAGCTGGTAGGCGGAAGTCCACTGGGGCTCGTGCAAACAGGAGAGTAGTGTTTCAGTCCGGGTCGGCAACTAGCGGGCGGTGCGGTACAGCGGGATCAGGCAAACGGATGGTCGGGTACAGGCTGGGTCGGCAACGTGCTGGCAGAGACGGTACAAGGGATCAGACAAGCGGAGAGTCGTAGGCAAGCCGGGGTCAGGTGCAGGCAGATAGCAACAAGTCCAAAGGGATAGCCGGGGTCACAGGAACAGGAAGTCACTCAGAAATCGCTTGCCGGGGGCACAGATGCGGGAAACGCTGTAGAACGGACAGCACCGGGCACTGGGTCCTGCAAGTTTAAATAGGGCCGATTGGCGCCTGTTTCCGGCGCGTGCGCGCGGGTGCGCGCACGAACGCGCACAGGCGCGCGCACCACCGCGGAACCCATAGAAGCAGCTGCATCTTCCTGACAGATGTCCTACAATTGCTGTTATCCTATCTGGCGGACAAACCAGACGTTCCTATCATAGTTATGGGTGACTTTAATTGCTGCCCTGACCCTCAAGTAGATAGACACCCCCATGGTGCAGACTGGGAGTCCTGGTAGGGGTACTGTCCTAAATCGCCTCATGGCAGAGGTGTGATGGGTTGACCTATGGCGGTTTTGGGATCCGGGAGTCCGTCAGTTCTCCTGCTTCTCAAAATCACATGGCTCACTTTCACACATTGACCTCTGCCTGGGTTCGATGCACATCCCAAACTGTACTAACAGCATAGATTACCTCCCCAGGTGGGTATCGGATCACTCCCCTCTAGTACTTGAACTGCACAATATGCCCGTGTCCAGGCTGGGCAGAACCCCATGGAAGTTGAATGCCTTCTGGCTCCAGTTATTCCCCTCACATGATCGCATTCTAGGGCAGATCCATGATTTCTCCCACACCGCAGATGTACTGCTTAGGTGGGAAACATTTAAGGCACATCTTAGAGGGAAATTCATATTTGAAATAATGGCTGTTAAAGCGGTTGTCTACCCAATTTTCACTTTTACATACAGGTAAGCCTATATTAAGGCTTACCTGTAGGTAAAATGAATATCTCCTAAACCTATATGGTTACACCGCTACTGGAAAGAGGTGGTGTCAGTCATCAATAGGGTCTTTCAGGTGAGGATCCCACTGTGTCCCATTCCATGCCTGCTTGGAATTATAGATACCGAGGTACCAGATGAGTCAGCAAGGACTGCTGTCTCCAGGTCCCTATTCCAGGCTTGTAAATTCTTTTAAATTGGAAGTATGCAAATCCTCCATCCACCAAAACGTGGATAACTCTTGCATGGGTAACACCCTAAGGTTGAAAGGTACATCTATCAACATAGGGGCCGGGTCCACAAAATTCGAAAAAATTTGGTCACCGTGGCTAGATACCCCTGGCCTTTCTCCCAGAGAACTGGTTATGATGAGGGTCAGGGGCATTGCTAGGTCTACAAAACATCTGGGGCTAGAGCCCATAGCAGCGAAGTAAAGAAAGACCTACGCTTGAGCGGGCATACATGTAATAAAATAAATAATAATAGTAATAAATATACATGTGTGTGTGTGTATGTATGTATATATATATATATATATATATATATATATATATATATATATACATATACATATACACACAGTCTGCATTCCAGACCGGGACATACCTGCTAATTGCAGAACTGCATCCACCCTGTAAGAGACCCGGGGCTATAGCCCCAATAGCCACCCCCTAGCAACGCCTCTGATGAGGGTGCTTCAGAGACTTCCGAGATGTTAGAGTGAGAGGTAATATAGAGCTATAACCCAGTACTAAATAATCATAAATGTGACGAGGAGGAATGTCCAACAAGCTCAATTAGATTTAGTAGTCAGGTGTCCAACAAGCTCATATAAATGTGATGGACAGGTGCCCGACAAGCTCATATAAATGTGATGGACCAGTGCCCCATGCTGGTATAGATGTGATGGTCAGGTGTCCAACAAGCTCAATTAGATGTAGTAGTCAGGTGTCCAACAAGCTCATGTAAATGTGATGGACTGGTGCCTAACATGCTTATATAGATGTCAGGTCAGGTGTTCAACAAGCTCCTATAGTTGTGATGGTCAGGTGTCCAACAAGCTCACATAGATGTGATGACCAGGTGTCCAACAGGGTCATTCAGATGTGATGGTCAGGTGTCCAACAAGTTCATATAGATGTGATGGCCAGGTGTCAACCAACTTTAGGCAATGTGACATACAGTATCTCACAAAAGTGAGTACACCCCTATTTGTAAATATTATATTATATCTTTTCATGTGACAACATTGAAGAAATGACACTTTGCTACAATGTAAAGTAGTGAGTGTACAGCTTGTAAAACAGTGTAAATTTGCTGTCCCCTCTAAATAACTCAACACACAGCCATTAATGTCTAAACCGCTGGCAACAAAAGTGAGTACACCCCTAAGTGAAAATGTCCAAATTGGGCACAAAGTGTCAATATTTTGTTTGGCCACCATTATTTTCCAGCACTGCCTTAACCCTCTTGGGCATTGAGTTCACCAGAGCTTCACAGGTTGCCACTGGAGTGATTTGAGGATGCCCCACAGATGCTCAATAGGGTTTAGGTCTGGAGACATTCTTGGCCATTCCATCACCTTTACCCTCAGCTTCTTTAGCAAGGCAGTAGTCGTCTTGGAGGTGTGTTTTTGGTCGTTATCAAGTTGGAATACTGCCCTGCGGCCCAGTCTCCGAGGGGAGGGGATCATGCTCTGCTTCAGTATGTCACAGTACATGTTGGCATTCATGGTTCCCTCAACGTACTGTAGCTCCCCAGTGCCGGCAGCACTCATGCAGCCCCAGACCATTACACTCCCACCACCATGCTTCACTGTAGGCAAGACACACTTGTTTTTGTACTCCTCACCTGGTTTCCAGCAAATACACTTGACACCATCTGAACCAAATAAGTTTATCTTGGTCTCATCAGACCTCAGGACATGGTTCCAGTAATCTATGTCCTTAGTCTGCTTGTCTTTAGCAAACGGTTTGCAGGCTTTCTTGTGCATCATCTTTAGAAGAGGCTTCTTTCTAGGATGACAGCCATGCAGACCAATTTGATGCAGTGTGCAACGTATGGTCTGAGCACTGACAGGCTGACCCTCCACCCCTTCAACCTCTGCAGCAATGCTGGCAGCACTCATACGTCGATTTCCCAAAGGCAACCTCTGGATATGACGCTGAGCATGTGCACTCAACTTCTTTGGTTGACCATGGTGAGGCCTGTTCTGAGTGGAACCTATCCTGTTAAACCGCTGTATGGTCTTGGCCACCATTCTGCAGCTCAGTTTCATGGTCTTGCCAATCTTTTTATAGCCTAGGCCATCTTTATGTAGAGCAAAATTCTTTTTTTCAGATCCTCAGAAACTTCTTTGCCATGAGGTGCCATGTTGAAATTCCAGCGACCAGTATGAGAGAGTGAGAGCGATTAACACCAAATTTAACACACCTGCTCCCCATTCACACCTGAGACCTTGTAACACCAACGAGTCACATGTCACCGGGGAAGGAAAATGGCTAATTGTGCCCAATTTGGACCTTTTCACTTAGGGGTGTGTTGAGTTATTTTGAGGGGACAGCTAATTTACACTGTTATACAAGCTGTACACTCACTACTTTACATTGTAGCAAAGTGTCATTTCTTCAGTGTTGTCACATGAAAAGATAGAATAAAATATTTACAAAAATGTAAGGGGTGTACTCACTTATGTGAGATACTGTAAATGCATGCACCACCAGGTGGCTGCTTCTCAGTCGTGCTACCTATAGGTGTAAATCCATTAAATAAAATATTAGATGTTAATGTCATTTTCAATATTTTTACATCTGCAACATTCAATAAAAGTTATCCCAGGCTTTCCTGCCATGACGGTCCTTGTCTTGTTCGGACTCTTCCTGATATATTGTGGCAACACTGTCCTTGTCTTTCAACTGTGCTCTTGCATTGTCTCCCTGTGAAGCAAGAGATTGGATTACAAAGATTGCTGACTGAGAGTCTTAAGTCTCCTTCTCCAATGACCCATTTGACTTGGCCAGTGTTAGCGGCTGTGTTGGGGGCCGGGGGGGGGGGGGTAGGGGCTTGCAAAAGGGCAGACACTTTTGGCATTGAATTTCTACTTTAAAATAAACACTTTCTGTAATATTGTGTTCTCTGTCTCCCAACTTTGCTCCTGCATTGTCACCCCGCCATACCATCTCCATTCCTGCACGCGTATTATTTTAGGAATCTATATAGGATGCCCCTTTAAGCTTGTGAGTAGAACCTAAAATGTCACACTGCAGCATATTCACAGAACAACAACAAATTCTCTGCTGTGGCATTCCCTGATATATGTTTTAATAATTCATAACAGACGGAACCGCTCAACGTTCAGCAGCTGTGCCCAGTTTGAGAACTATTTTCAAGCACTTTTTGCAGCAGCCACAAGGGGGAGTGTTCGTTAAGGGAACAATGTTTTGTTACGTAAAGCGATTCAAGTTTATAGAATCCTTCCGTGCATTTTTTGTTTCCACTTTTATAATGTTAATTTAAAATGTGTTTTGGAACTATGCTATAACGTTGCCTGCATTCAGAATATTATGTTTAATAAATCATCTGCATTTGTTGGATAGGAGAAACTTGAAATTAAAATATTGGAACTGTTTTTAGATAAAAAAAAAATTGGAACTTTATGTGCATAACCTAATTTGTGAACTTCCTTTCATCCACCCGCAGACGTTCCACGGTCGGAAGCGCATGCGAGATCTCGCTAACACCCGATGATTTATTCTTCACATTTGTTTCACAGTTTAACCACTTCCAGCCCAGGCTTATTCTGGAAAAAAAAACATAATTTTTTGCTAGAAAATTACACAGAACCCCCAAACATTATATATATATATTTTTTTTTTTTTGCTGAGACCCTAGGGAATAAAATGGTGATAATGGTATTTGCGCAGCAATTTTTCCAACACGATTTTTTTGGGAAAAAAAAAACACTTTACTGAATTAAAAAAAAAAAAAAACAGTAAAGTTAGCCCAATTTTTTGTATGTGAAAGATGATGTTACGCCGAGTAAATAGATACCTAACATGTCATGCTTTAGAATGGCTCCAAACTCCCTCCCCTCCTCTACCCTCTTCGCTATTCCTTAGTTAGATAACAAGTGGTACCCCTCAGCCCACAGCTTGTTCCCATTTGGGGTGGTCCTGGGGGCGCATCAAAGGGGGAGAAGGCGAGGGAAAGAAGTTAAATACCTCTTACGGTGTATACATTTTTTTTTTTCTCTCTCTCTCTCTCCCTCATCCTGATGTTTTCTTTTTACTGCTAGAGAATCTGTTCTTTACCATGTTTGCCAATACACTTGTGGCCCTGCGAGGCCATGAATTATTCACTTACTTATGCCATTGTGATTGAGGAATCTGTGATTCTTTTAATGATGTTTGTTGCTCTAGTAAAAACTCAATAAAACTTTTAAACCTAGAATGGCACCAAACTTCGGTACTTAAAAGTCTCCATAGGCTACGCTTTAAAATTTTTTACTGGTTACCAGTTACGAGTTACAGAAGAGGTCTTGCGCTAGAATCATGGCTCTCGCTCTAACGTTAGCGGCGATATATTATATTTGAACGGCATTTACATATACAGGCGCGACCTATGGATGCGTTCACTTCTGCGTGCAAAGATGCGGGGACAGGGGCTCCTTCATTTTTTTTTTTTTTTTTTAATTGTTCTTTTTATCACTTATATTTCGATTACAAGGAATGTAAACATCGCTTATAATAGGAATAGGGCATGACCGGTCCTCTTTATGGAGAGATCTGGGTCTAGAAGTCCTCACATCTCTCCTCTATGCTGGAAAGCCTGAGATTCCAGCTAAAAGAAATGGCAGTGTTTACATCTGCTGGCGCCGGAAGTGATGTCACTCACGGCCTCCGAAAGTCATAGAGATGGCCGGGGACCATCTGGTCCAAGGTCAGCTCTATGGTAAACATCTGCCACCGCCCGATTCATTCTCCAGCTCCCAAGTTGCACGGGTGAGCCGGGAGAAGCATCAGAGGGTGGTGGGGGGTGTCCCCTCCCGCCGCAGCTGCAGGCATCATTCAGATATCTCCACTTCAACCTAAGGACATCATATGACATCCATCTAAGGTTAACCACATCCCACCCAGCCTATAGCAAAATGATGGCTTGGCGGTGGTTTCAATATCGTGACTGAGCATCACATAACATCCAGCAAGATAAACCGCGTTAGGTAGTGTGGTGTGTCGCTCTTATCTCGGTAAAGAGCCTATGACGTAGGCTGTTTACTATGTAATCAGCTGTGCCCAAGGCGCGAGTAAACGGCTCATCGATTATCAGTGCAGACCCATCAAGGATGCCTACAAGTGCCCACCTAAAGTTCCAACCCCTGCCCACCAGGGATTTCAATCAGTGCCCACCAATAAAGCCAATTAGTGCCCATCAGTAATGCCTGTCAGTGCCACCCATCAGTGCCCATCATTGTCGCCTATCAGTGCCCATCAGTGCTGCATATCGGTGCCGCCTATCAGTGCCTATCAGTGCTGCATATTGGTGCCGCCTATCAGTGCTACATATCGGTGCCGCCTATCAGTGCCCATCAGTGCTGCATATCAGTGCTTTATATCGGTGTCGCCTATCAGTGCTGCGTATCAGTGCTGCATATTGGTGCTGCCTATCAGTGCTGCATATTGGTGCCGCCTATTAGTGGTCATCGGTGCTGCATATCAGTGCCGCATATTAGTGCCACCTCATCAGTGCCTGTCAGTGAAGGAGAAAAAATACTTATTTACAAAATTTTATAACAGAAACAAAGGAAAACTTTTTTTTTTTTTTTAATTTTTCGGTCTTTTTTACTTGTTTAGCAAAAAAAAGAAAATATTAAATACCACCAAAAGGAAGCTCTGTTTAGTGGGGAAAAAATGATAAAAGTTTCATATGTGTACAGTGTTCCATGACCGTGCAATCGTCATTCAAAGTGTGACAGTGAATGAAAGCTAAAAATTGGCCTGGACAGGAAGGGGTGAAAGTGCCCGGTATTGAAAAGTTTAACAAAAAAACATGGCACCTTGCCTCTCGAGTAAACAGAAGGTCTGGGACTCAGTATCGCAGTTCATGGTATCAGTTGCGGAATTTATATAGGTAATTGGGCAAAAATGACCTATACAATGCAGTCTGTCACCAGCAGTTTTTTTATTTCTCAGCCCTCCTATAAAGAGTAGTGCATGTCTTCTTTTTTTTTTCCAGGGCACACCACTGAACTCATAGGCAGGGCTGCTGTTAGAAATCGCGGGGCCCCCTACAGCCTACCTAAAGTGCTGTGGATACTTTCCGGATTCAACGGTACACCTGTCAAATTAGGGCCTGTGTCTTCATACAGCAGCTGCGTCCCCTTAGAGAAACAGGCAGTTCCAGCCTCCTCAAGAAACCATTTATTCACACAACCTCCTTAGGGCTCATTCACACGTAAGGTTGGGGGGCGATAAAACCCCATGGTTGAGCTTCGCTTTTACTGCCCAACAACCGCTACCCCCTTTAGCACCAGAGGCAGTGGCTGGGGTTGTACACATGCCATAATTGCGAGAATATGCTTTGCAGCCATAGCAGACATTATGCCCCTGTTGAACAAGACCTTTTTAAGTAAGTAAACAGCACTGCTCTGTAAGTGCCCCACGACTGTGGTTAAAGCAGGTGATGAGGAGGCAATATGCACATGTGAACGAGTCATTTTTTTTTTTTTTTATATATATATATATACATTTTTAGAATTTTATTTTCTATACTCTTTTTTTTTTTAAATAATTTTATGCTTTCTTTATATCTTTTTACATTCCGTTTTAACTACTCTGTTAGGAGAGGGGTTTGGGGCTTTGATGAAATATCAGGGGTCTTAATAGACCCCTGATGACTCACATTTGAAACTGAGAAAGAGTCTGAGGACAGAGATTAATCAGTCCCTTTCTCTGTAGCCTCAGCTGCACTGGAGATGAATGAATAGGAAGCGCTCTGAGGCTTGCTGTTCATTCACAAACTGAAGGCAAGTAAACAGTTTACTAGGCTTCAGTGATGAATGGACACAGCAGTGATCGGTGCTGATCACTCACTGTGTTAATTCAGATAACGAAGGGGCTAGTAAATATGAGATCTTTAATGACCCTCCCATTCTCCATCCTGAAACATCTCCCTGTGTGCCCACAGCAGCTGTCTGCAGGAGAGGAGGGAAGCTGGCAGAACTGTGTGGGGATGGGCTGCACACAAGAGGGGGCCTGGACAGCGCGGGGGGCAAGCAGATACATGAACCAATCCCCTTGCAGTGCAGCCAGAGGAGGAGAAGTTGGCAACGCTGCAGGGGGAGGAAAAAGAAGATCGGTGTCTGCAATAAGGCAGTACAGCTGGCCCTCCAGCTTGGCCTGTATCGGGCCTGGGCCTCCCATTTGAACTGATTGGGCCCGGTACAGGATGGCCAGCTGTGCTGGCTTCTCGGCGACTCTGCTGATAGGATCCAAAGCAAATGTTCTTTTTTAGTCTCTCTGCATTGGACAAGGCTTGCAGCCCAGCACATTTGGTGTACATGAGCCCCAACAATCAAAAGTTAACATGTCCCCCCCCCACTCTGCTTCATGCAATTGTCCCTCCCCTCCCAATGGTCATTACCTCTTACTGTGCAGGTGACATGCTATTCGACACACCTACAGTTGTCAGATATCAATGGTATCGGTATCATACCATCCCCCCAACCAATGAATTTTTAGACTGCTTCTTTTACAGGTTGCCCATATTTTATGTCCCCAAGGTGACAGGATCACTTTAAATATGTTACTGCAATCATCCTATACAACATGAACTCTAGCACCAGTGCCTGCCTACTTCTCTGCATAGGGCTCATTCCTGTTAAGGGCAATCCTGATGAGTCTGTGTATTTATCTGTTTTTAAACGGTGAATTTTGGTGACGTTTCTTCTAACGATTTACACAGGTGAGGTTATGTAACCATTTTCCCCCTTCATTTATCTGATATGTTCCAGAAAACCTGCTTGGAATTTCATCTTATTTTTTTTTCCATTTTGCTCTGGAAATTTTTAAAGTCTAGCTGGTGGTCCGAGAGCAGTGTTTGTTCAGCATTTTGACAGAATCGCGAAAGCCATTCCTAAACTCTGTTTTTGTTTACTGCAGATATTCTGTGGCCCACCTGAAGACAACGCGGCCCCCCCTGTACCTCCTCCCAGGATCACCCCCAGAACCCACAAGCCCATCACTATCTCTAAACGTCCGGTCAGAGGGAGAAACGGTCTTTATCTTGGCCAGAGTGAAGAAGGTAATATGTAGTAGGCTTCTCTGTGTACTTTTCCTGTAGATGGAATGTGTTTTTCAAGGATGAGCGTGGTTGCAGACAGGCCTGGAATTATTAAAGCCTGTACTCTGTGGGACACAATCATGGCTTCGTGTTGCTAAACCTACTGAGGGTCCATGGAGGATTTACAGTAGTCCCAATTCTGTGTCCCATCAGAACAGTAAATGGAGATAGAGTGCGCAACCTACACCAGGTTAATCATATCTAAACCTAAAGACAA
This sequence comes from Glandirana rugosa, assembly GCA_018402905.1. Classification (NCBI taxonomy): domain Eukaryota; kingdom Metazoa; phylum Chordata; class Amphibia; order Anura; family Ranidae; genus Glandirana; species Glandirana rugosa. The sequence goes on along the minus strand of BLSH010319555.1, from coordinate 555,214 downwards.
ATGTGGAATATGTTGGAGCTGAACACTCCTTTGGTGTGGTTGATGCATTTGTTTTCCTTTTTTAGGCTAAGAGCAGATTTATAGCAAGTACATAAAATACCTAAAAAGCCAAAAAAAGACTTCCGTCCTTTTGGTAACAGTTTGGGGAAGCCCTTTCCTGGTCCAGCATGACTTTGCCCCAATGTCCAAAGCCAGCACCATAAAGACATGATTTGTCCAGTTTGGTGTTGAAGAACATAAGTGGCTTTCACAAAGACCTGACCTCAAATGTAATGATCATCATTGTGTCCAATATCAGTACCTGACCTCACAAATGTTCTTTTGGTTGAATGTGCACTGATTTGAGGAGTTTCGTATGGAGTGTCTTGCACAGAGCCCTGACCTCCACCCCGCTGAACACCTTTGGGTTGAATTGGAATACTGATGACGAGCCAGGTCTTCTCCTCCAACATTAGTGCCTGACCTCACAAATGGGCACACTTTGGAATGGTATGTCCAGCAAGCTGAGATGGGTCTGATTGTCAGAAGGTTCCTGTTAATGCTACAACATGCAAAGGCATTTGGGCACTTCCAAACTTAGTCCAAAACAGTTTGAGGAAGGTCCTTTTCTGTTCCAGCATGACTGTGCCCCTGTACACAAGGCCAACTCCTTGGTTCGACCAGTTTTGGTGTGAAGGAACTTGACTGGCCTCAACCATATTAAACACCTTTTGAATTAAAATACTGATTGTGAGCCAGGTCTTCTCATCCAACGTCAGTACCTAACCGCACAGATTCCCACAGAGATACCTACTAAAATTTTGTGGAAAGCCTTCCCAGAAGAGTGAAGGTGAAGGCTTTTTTTTCTGTTCCAGCATGACTGTGGTCCTGTGCACAAAGCCAACTCCATAAAGACATTGTTTAACCAGTTTGTGCAGGCCAATTGAGTTCTTCTACATCCGAAGTCCTGAGGAACTCTAGTCCCGACCTCCAACCAGTCCCGAGGAACTCTAGTTTTGACTTTCACCCCAATGAACACCCCAGACATGCATTGGAATGCCAACTGTGAGCCAGGTCTTCTCCTCCAACATTGGTACCTGACCTCACAACAGAGCACAAATTCACACGCACATTCTCCAAAAGATTAGGGAAAGCCTTTTTTAGACGAGCAGAGGCTGGTATAATCACACACGAGGACCAGCTCCATATTAATGGCCATGGTTTTGAAATGGGATGTCCCCTAAACTCATATAGGTGTGATTGGCAAGTGTCCCTAAACTTTTATCCATATAGTGTATTTTAAGGAGACACTGTGGTTTGGATACATGTATCCCAACTACAGCATCTTTTTTAGATATAAAAGCCCACATAGTTTCCTCCTGGCAGGAAATGGCGAGTGATATGTTGCTGGTGCACACCCCCATGATCACTGCGCTCATGAGGGCTGCTTAAGGGCACCCAGCCTGTGTAAATAAAACTAATTACCAATCTCTGCCTTTTATAGCTGGCGCCTCTGGTGTGAAATGTGTGTGAAATTTACAGTGTCTGCCAGAAAGGAGGGTTAGGGCTCGATATCATGTTTAGGTAGTGAGGCTTTCCTGTGGTGTACAGAGATGGAATCTGAGTAAAGGGGTCCTGGTGATGGATGAGCATATTATGAACAACGGAGTGTGAACAACTGAAGAGAAGCTTTATGGTGGCAATGCTTGTGAGGTTGTAACGGGTTGAACATATGGTTGACGTAAGTAAATTACTGTGACTTACAGCAAATAGTTTGTTAGTAGCGAGATGGGCACAACACATGGATGTGCAATGAAATTGATACACTTGAAGAGACCATTTATTTTCATGTAACTTTGGTGTGGTCACATAACACACAGGGTCCTCTTCTTTCCTTCAGTGTGGGGTGGTCCTTGCTCCTGCAAAACCAAACCTAACATAATGACATATGACAAAGTGCCATTCTCTCCTGTATTGTACTGTGAAGCCAAACCATTGTGGTGATGTACCCCAAGAGGGCAAGTCCATGACAATCTGGGCCTACAGGCAGTGGGTTGAATGATGCTGGATGTCATTCATTCCAGAAGAGGGCTGGTGATGGAGAGTGTGAACCGAAGCCCTGGTGGGTGAGTATTACTGTTGACAACCCTTTTTTAAAAATATTTGAATGTTTTAAGGGTTAAGGGACAAACATGCAGAGAGAGATAACAACCTCACAAAGATTTAAAGGCATAGTCCACCTTTCACAGCATGTTTCTGGGTGCATATTTTGGGGCGTAACATGGTGCCTTCATCCAACCCCCCGCCACAGGCTTGTGTTTACCTTTATCTAAGCGCTTTGTCATCCATTCACATGGATCTGTTCATGAAATGGTTGTAGTCCCATCTACAACTATTGCAGAGGGACTGGTAGCTCTCAAAGGAGCACAGTATGTAGAGTGTAGTTCACTGATACTTCCTCCAATTCCATAACTGAAGATCCCTACCTTGGTACGGACTTGGGGCTGAAGGAATTGTGTACATGCTTCCTCCAAATCCATAACTGAAGATCCATACTTTAGTACGGACTTAGGGCTGGAGGAATTGTCTGCATACTTTCTCCAACTCCATAACTTAAGATCCATACCTTGGTTTGGACTTGACTGAAGATTCATACCTTGGTATGGACTTGACGCTGAAGGAATTGTCTACATACCTACTCTAACTCTGTAACTGAAGATCCATACCTTTGTTCAGACTTTAGGATGAAGGAATTGAATACCTACTTCCTCCAACTCCATAACTGAAGATCCATGCCTTGTTCCGGACTTGGGGCTCTAGGAATTGTCTACATACTTCCTCCAACTCCATCACTGAAGACCCATCCATACCTTGGGTTCAGGCTTGGGGCTAAAAGAGTTATCTACGTGAGCCTGTGTATTGCGCCCCTGATCGACTGATTATGGTTGGAATATTTTTCAGGCTGAAATGTGAAAATTAATAAATGCACATTTTTTCTTTTTCCAGTATATGTGCATCAGTTATTATTTTTTTTTTTAAATCTGGAATTACCTTTTATCTGCCGATAAACCAGGATCACCAGGGGCTATTTAAATGAAAGCTACATATTTTCAAATTACTTATGAGATGAAAGCTTTTTTGAGATCTTAGCGATTGGGTTTACAGCTGCTTTAAAAGTTTCATTCATTAGTTGTCATGATGCAAATAAACAGCCATTAAGGGCTAGGCATAAAATAACTTTTTTTTTTTCCGCTTGTGTGACACACAGATAACCTTAATTTATGAGTGCTAAATACGGCAAGGGAATATAGTAGATTTGCTGGTAGTACTTCTTTCTGTTTCCAAAATACTTAGACGTTACAAAGTACTTTGTGTCCTCTCTTCAGATGACAGCTCTTCTCAGAATGGAATTGGTGTGATTGCAAACAGCGAGCACCCGCTTCCTCTGCAGAGGAAGAAGCCAGGCCCCCGGGTGGATGCACAAAGCCCTTCACAGGAGCATTCTGACGTGGATGTGGCCAAGATGGTCTCCATAATGCAGGAACGAGGAACCAAGACCAATGCCAACCACGTCAATGGAGAACTACCTTTGTATTCCATGCCCAACAAAGTATCTCCTGTATATGCCAAGCGGCCTTTTGTCCGTCCCAGAGAAGGTGAGACTCGGCTCGGGGCTTTTGGAAAGTTTTATCCTCATTATTTGTTCTAATTACCATTGTTAGTGGGACAGTTTTTGGGGGAATTTTGAGTCTTAACCAAAACAGGCGTAGAGGGGAGGTCTTCCACTGAGGATACTTCTTTGATATAACTGTTTAAAGCTGGCCATACACTAGTAGACTTTTGAATGAACGTTCGTATGAACATTCATATGAAAATTCTCAGTTCATTTGATGACTTAATGAATGCCGTTCAAAAGTATTTCATTTTGACCATAACTTGTAGAAAATCTTATAGGCGCCGCCGAAAACAATCACCCCACATGTCTCCAGTGACTCACATTGAAGGTGGTTGCCAGCGCTAAGAAGAGCTCGTCCCGACTGGTGTACACATGTAGAGAGCAAGAAGGAAGCACCACACACCTGAGAAACAGCCCGAGTATATAGAGCAGCAGTGGTGCATAATTCCTCCCACTGAACCCAACCGTGGGGAACAATTCCTCCCACTGACACCAACAATGGGGCATAATTCCTCCCACTGACACCAACAATTGGGCACGATTCCTCCATTTGACACCAATGATGTGGCATGATTCCTTCCATTATTACCAACGATGAGCCACTGTTCCTCCAACTGACACCAACAATGGGGCACTATTCCTTTCACTGACCCCAAAAAAGGGCACAAATCCTCCCACTGACAGCAAGAAAAGGGCACAATTCCTCTTGCTGACACCAACAATGGGGCAGAATTCCTTCCATTGACACCAGTGATGGGGCACTATTCCTCCACTGACACCAAATATACGGCATTGTTTACTCCCACAGGACGCCAGGACATTTTCTACTCCCACTGCCCCAAGTCCAACCCTCCTAAAGTCTGAAGGACAGTAAACTGGCCCTTTGTTTAGAAAGTTTGGAGACCCCTGGTATAGAGGAATCAAAGCAGCTTCTCCCAGGCCACACCCCAATGTGTTTGCCCCGCCCACAGGGATTATGGCAGCCATACACAATACGTAAAAAGCTCAAACTAGTTTTTGAATAATGAACACTTGGTCGTGAGGGCAAGCAATAGCGCCTTCATAGAATGACCGAATTTTAGAGTGATAAATTGTTCAATGGACATAAATTAATCTGTTTTGTCACATATGGGCAAGTAAAATTTTTAACGGACAAGAAACACATTAACCTTTCAATTTATCATTTTCCAACCTGCTCCTTCTATTTTTTTGGCTCTGAAATGTCAAAAACAATTTTCTATTTGTGCCCATTAACTGAAAAAACTGACGAAAGGTCCAAATGACATATTTTCGAACCTAAGTTTAGAGAGATTTCCTCTCACTTCCTGTTGGGTCTATATGCCAGGAAGTAAAGGGAATTCTCCCCAATGGGACCTAGATGGCAAAACATAAATTGTCAGGGGCCTACTCTATCCAACTCTAATAATAAAAAAACATGTTGGGTATAATTGTATTTTAACCCTTTTGCTGCCAGAGCCATGTTTGTTTTTTGCACAGAAAATAATAATTTTTGGCCTGAACATTAAATCGCCAAATTCGAATTATATATTTCTGAAAGCAGAGACCGTGTAGAATCAAATTGCATGTGCATTGGAAACCGCAATAAACTTTGGTCCCCAGAACTGGCCATATGTGACTACTTTGAAGCTCCTGCAGGCCATTAGTTTAGAGCAGGGGTTTCCAAACTTTCTAAACAAAGGCCCATTTTACAGTCCTTCAGACTTAAGAAGGGACCAGGCTGTGGCCATTGGGAGTAGAAAAGGTCCCGATGTCAGTGGAAGAAAATCAATGCCCCAATTTTTTTTAGTGGGTGGAACTGTGCCCTATCAGGGCGTCATTGGTCCCCATTGTTGGTGTCATTGGGAGGAATTTTTCCATATCATTGGTGTCATTAGGAGGAATTGTCCCCATCTTTGGTGTCAGAGGGGGTGAATTATGCCCTGTTGTTGGTATTGGTGTATGAAATTGTGCCCCGAGAGCCGGATAAAAGCAAGCAAAGGGTCACATCCAGCCCCTGGGCCACAGTTTGGAGGCCAATGATTTAGAGTTAGTGTAACCATAGGCAAAACTTCTTTTTTTTTTTTTTTTTTTTTTTGGATAGAGGGTAGAGGAATTAGAACCTCCTTGGGTTTTTATTGCTACCTCCATTTTTGCCCTCATTCGGGAGATTCGCTTTCTCGATTTGTCCTGTTTACTGTTCTGGGGACAACCTAAAATTTGGGATTTTCATTTACTTTCACTTTTACTGAGAACGGTAATCGAGGAAAAATCTTCCAATGGCAACACTAGTTCTGGTGACCTTGGGGTACCCAAGGAATTCCCTTAATTTGTAGGGATTTCCCTCACTTCCTGTTTGGCCTTGGGACAGGAAGTGAAGGCAAATCTTTGCAATGGGACAGAGATGGCAAAAAAAAACTGACAGGGGTTATAACCCTCCCTTTATCCAAAATGAAAGAAAAAGTTTTGCCCATAGTTCTACTGTAACTGTGAATTATGATGCAGTATTATTGCCGTCACTCCAGTATGTGCGGTGATATGTAACCGGTATAGCGCAGTCAACATTTTCATACATTGACACCCCCGATTATGCATTTGTGTTAAACACTGTCAATAAAAACCACCAGACTTTGACTACTACCCCTCAAGTTCAACAAATTATATGTGAGACGTCAAAATAAAGTAATCTAAAATCACATATTTATTAATATACATTAAAAATAAATCATATAAAAGAATCTTGGCCAAGGACTTTGGGCGTTTTATGTGAATGCATGTGGGGGGCTCACGTTTATTTTTGGGGGGGGGGTTAAGTGCTTGGGTGTACCTTTTTGCTTTATTACACTTTTTTCACTCAACTTTTTTTTTCGTTTACAAACTCTTTATTAACTACTTCAGCCCCAGAGCCATTTTTGACACTTGTTGTTTACAAGTTAAAATAAGTATTTCTCTTATGTTCACTGACAGACGCAGCCTTCTTTGACATGTGGGTTATATGCACATCCTACTAGGAGTTAACTAGGCAAAAAGAAAGCAAACTGGCCCCTCCCATATAACCCCCCTGCTCTGCTTAGCATATCAGTTTTAATATGCCTAGTGCAAGGAGTTGAACTGGCTCCCTTATGGGACCTGCGGTTTATATTTTTTGCTACCGCTTTATTTTTTTTCAAGCTATCTGATGAAGACTGCTATCAAGAAGCCAGCTGGGGCATAGAGGACAACTAGAATCCTGCACTCTCCCTAGCACGGCTGACCGATGCAAGCTAGTCCTATGCTGTGGCGGGACCCGCCGCATCGTGCCCGTTCCATGCGGGCGGCCAGTGGGTGACCCCCACTTACGCCCGGTGACCGGACTCGGTGCCTGTCCAGGGGCTTTGGCCTGCAGCATCCTTTTCTGGTGTGCGGAGGGGGGGTGCTGGGCGTACTTTAGCGTTTTGCTGGCCGACCGGTGGATGGTGGTCGCTGGGCTAGTGTCCTCCTGGGTGTCCTCGCCTCCCTCCCCCCGCTCCGCACCCCGTTTAAAACCGCATCTGTGCGTTTTTATACCGCCATTTGGCGATCCGCCGCCATTTTGTGGCGGATCGTCGCCATTTTGCCGTAGCCGCGGCCATTTTACTGAGGGTTTCTCTCTAGTGCCAGCGGCGGCCATTTTGCTGTAGTCGCGGCCTGCACACAGGCTTTGGCCTCTTGTGGATGACCATATTGGATGTCCCTGGAGCAGTGCAAAACGTGCTGCTGCCGTTTTACTTTCGTGTTCGCTTGGGACAGCGTGGCTGACTACAGACAGCGCTTCTTTCTGGCGGTCCTATAAGCACTCCTGCTGGGAGCAGCACTGTGGGCACAAAACAGCAAGTATAGCTGGGCTCTCCCTGGGGTGTGGTAGCGGTGGGTGCAGTCCTCCTGGGGTCTCCCTGGCGTTCTGTGGGGCGGCAGTGGGGCTGCATTGTGGGGGTGTCAGATCTTTTTTTCTGAATTTTGACTGTCAGTTCAGTGGTGCGATGGCAGATAATCCTGCAGACCCTTCTGAGGAGGAGTCAGCGGCAGCGCAGCCTGCGCTGGGGGCCCTGTTGTCCCTGGACCAGCTGAGGGCAGTGTTTGGGGAATTTCTTCCCCGGGTGGGACCGAGCAACGCTCTGGGGGCCCCTAAAAAACGCCCGTCTCCCCCTTGTTCCTCAGGGGATGAATCCGAACCGGAAATGGCTTCGGGGGTCACAGGGACCCCCGTGGAACTCAGAGGGTGCGCTGGTACCCTCGGACGGCGAAGAGGACCAGGGGGCCTCAGTTGCGCGCGAAAAAGCACTGGTGACCGCACTGATTTCTAATATCCGTGCGTCCTTGCGACTGGACCAGGCAGGGGAGTCGCAAGCGTCCGCATATGTTTGCGGGTCTGCTAGGCCGCCTAGGTCGCCTAAGGCTTATCCTTATGATACATTTTTTGACCACCTGGTCTATCAGGAATGGCAGCGTCCGCAGAATTCCTTCGCCCTACCTAAACGCTTCGCTATACTTTGAGGATAGCTTCGTGAAGAAGTGGGCGTCCCCCACAGTGGACCCTCCGGTGGCTCGCCTGAACAAGGCAACGACCATTCCGTTGGAAGGGTCCCCCTCATTTAAGGACCCAGCCGATAGGCGGATGGAGGCAGTGTCTAAGGCACTTTTCCTGTTGGCAGGATCAGCCATGGGGCTGGCCCTGGCGTCTGCCATGGCGGCGCAATATCTGTCTGAATGTATGGCAGAGCTGCAGAATGATTTGGACTGCGGCAGGATGCTGGAAGCGTCGCAGAAGGCAGACCGAAAAAACAGAGGACAAGCCCTCCTCTGCATGACGGGTTGCCCCCACCCGACCTGCGGGTGGGGGGACGTCTTCTGGGGTTCGCAGACAGGTGGACTGCCCGCATTTCCGACCGTTGGGTGCAGGCAGTGGTGTCCTCCGGGTAGAGGATAGAATTCAACACTCTACCCCCAGACAGGTTCTTCCCATCGAACTTGAGACTCCCTCAGGGGCATCGAGAGGCCCTCCTCAGGGCTGTTCAGGCACTCTCCGACCAGGGGGTGATCGTGCCAGTACCTCAGTTGGAGAGGTTTCACGGTTTCTACTCGAACCTATTCGTGGTCCCCAAAAAAGGGGGGGGGGATCAGGCCAGTTCTGGACCTAAAGGCGCTAAACCACTTTGTGAGAGCGCGAAAATTTTGGATGGAATCCGTCCGTTCGGTCCTGGCCACCCTGCACCAAGGGGACTTCAGGGTGTCCCTGGATATCAGGGACGCGTATCTCCGCGTCCCCATTTGTCTCCGGCACCAGCGCTTTCTGCGCTTTGCGGGGGGAGATCTTCACTACCAATTCGTGGCACTTCCCTTCGGTCTGGCCTCGGCTCCTCGGGTGTTTACCAAGCTGGTGGCCCCGGTGCTGGCGCTACTGAGGCAGAGGGGCATTATCGTGGTAGCATACCTCGACCTGCTCCTGAGAGCAGAGTCCGCTTTGGCTCTGGAGGAGAATGTGGCTATCACCATGACCTCGTCAAAGGACTTCGGCTGGCCGATCAATTGCACCTGGAAGGCCTATATTGCTTGGTGTGATTGCGTTGTGTCCAGGGTCCTGGCCTTTTTGCAGCAGGGCCTGGATAAAAAATTGGCCTTGAGTACTCTCAAGGGTCAGATTTCGGCTCTGGCAATTCTTTTTCAGCAACCTTTGGCGTCACATTCGTTGGTTCGTACATTTGTACGAGATGTGCACCATGTGGCTCCTCAGGTACAGTCGCCTATGGCACCGTGGGATTTGAATTTGGTGCTTTCCGTGCTGCAGAAGCCACCATATGAGAAGATCAGGGATATTCCCTTACAATTTCTGTCGCAGAAAGTGGCTTTCTTGGTGGCCATTACATCCACTAGGATGGAGTTGGCAGCGTTGTCCTGCAAGTCTCCTTACTTGGTCCTTCACAAGGTCAAGGCGGTCATTTTTACCGAAGGTGGTTTCTTTCTGTATTATTCTTCCTTCATTGTGTCCACATCCTACACATCCTAAGGAATTTGAGTTACATTCATTGGATGTCGTGAGGGCTTTGCGGGTGTATTTGGCGGCTACAGACCCTTTTCGGAAGTCTGACGCGTTGTTTGTACTGACGGACGGTCCGCGCAAAGGATTGACGGCCTCGTCTGCTACTGTTTCCCGTTGGATCAGACAGACCATAACTCATGCGTATTCTGTTCGGGGAAAAGTACCCCCTATTCCAGTCACGGCTCATTCCACCAGGGCTGTTAGCACTTCCTGGGCTTTCAGACACCAGGCCTCGGTGTCACAGGTGTACAAGGCGGCTACTTGGGCCTCGGTGCACACATTTACTAAGTTTTCTAAAGTTGATGTTTCAGCATCTTCGGATGCTGCTTTTGGCCGTAAAGTTTTACAGGCGGCAGTGTAGGTGCGGCTGGCGCCTCCTGAGAGGTTTCTGTTGGGTACAGTTGTTGTCGTTTACCCACCCCTCTTTTCTGACACAGCTTTGGGACATCCCCACATGTCAAAGAAGTCTGCGTCTGTCAGTGAACGTAAGGGAAAAAGGGATTTTATTAAAACTTACCGTAAAATCCTTTTCTTTGAGTTCACTGACAGACGCAGCACCCGCCCCCCTGTGTTGTGTTTGTACGGCTTGTTACAAACTGATATGCTAAGCAGAGCAGGGAGGTTATACGGGAGAGAGAGGACGTCCCCCTGGGAGGGGCCAGCTTGCTTTCTTTTTACCTAGTTAACTCCTAGTAGGATGTGCATATAACCCACATGTCAAAGAAGGCTGCGTCTGTCAGTGAACTCAGAGAAAAGGATTTTACGGTAAGTTTTAATAAAATCCCTTTTTTTTTGCTAGAAAATTACTTAGAAAAATGTTTAGGGTTTCTAACACCCTAGAGAATAAAATAGCGGTCGTTGCAATACTTTTTGTCACACCGTATTTGCGCAGCAGTCTTAAGTGCCATTTTTTTTTTAAAACATTTTTTGAGTTAAAAAATAAGACAACAGCAAAGTTAGCCCAATTTTTTCTATATTGTGAAAGATAATGTTATGCTGAGTAAATTGATACCCAACATGTCATGCTTCAAAATTGCGGCCGCTCAAGGAATGGCCACAAAATTTGGTACTTAAAAATCTCCATTGGCGACGTTTAAAAATTTCTACAAGTTACCAGTTTTGAATTACAGAGGAGTTCTAGTACTAGAAGTATTGCTCTTACTCTAACGATCGCGGCGATACCTCACATGTGTGGTTTGAACACCGTTTTCGTATGCGGGTTAACACTTGCGTATGCATTTTCTTTGCTGCGCAAGCTAGTGGGGACAGTGGCACTTAAAAAAAAAAAATAGTGTATTATATTTTTAGTACTGTTCCTTTAAAAAAAAAAAAAAAGCCTGATCACTTTTATTGCTGTCACAAGGAATGTAAACATCCCTTGTGATAGTAATATATGGTGACAGGTACTCTTTATAGAGGGATGGGGGGTGTAAAAGACACCCCCCCCCCATCCCTCTTTTGCACTTAAAAGTATTTAGATTGCCAAAAATGATGATTCTGAATAATGTATTTTTTTTTAAATTGGTGCGATTGGCAGCCGGGTAAACCGGAAGTGACGTCGCTTCCGGATTTTTACGAAGGAGACCCGATCAATTGCAGCTTCTGTCAGGACTCCACACAGCCGGCGGATGCACCGGATGGACGCTCCGGTCTCCCGGTGGAACGGTAGGCCGGGGATGAGCTGCGGATGTCGATGGCGGGAGGGGGGGGGTGTCCCCTCCCGCTGCCTGGGATAACGGCCGGCCAAATGCGCCGACGGTTAGCGTGGTTAAATTTTTTTTTATGTAATAAGTCTTAGTAGTAAAAACCGTTAGATTTATGA
>BLSH010319555.1:526147-543675 GCA_018402905.1 Glandirana rugosa | reverse complement strand
AAAAAAAGCCTGATCACTTTTATTGCTGTCACAAGGAATGTAAACATCCCTTGTGATAGTAATATATGGTGACAGGTACTCTTTATAGAGGGATGGGGGGTGTAAAAGACACCCCCCCCCCATCCCTCTTTTGCACTTAAAAGTATTTAGATTGCCAAAAATGATGATTCTGAATAATGTATTTTTTTTTAAATTGGTGCGATTGGCAGCCGGGTAAACCGGAAGTGACGTCGCTTCCGGATTTTTACGAAGGAGACCCGATCAATTGCAGCTTCTGTCAGGACTCCACACAGCCGGCGGATGCACCGGATGGACGCTCCGGTCTCCCGGTGGAACGGTAGGCCGGGGATGAGCTGCGGATGTCGATGGCGGGAGGGGGGGGGGGTGTCCCCTCCCGCTGCCTGGGATAACGGCCGAGTGGCTCCAGAGCCAGATCGGCTGTTATCACCGGATAGCCGACCGCCCGCCATAAAAAAATGGTGCCAGGGGTTTAGCCTGTAGCTGCAGCCTATACCCCAATACTTCCACTTTAAGCTGCCGCCGTTTATATACGGCGATTTGCGTGAAGTGGTTAAAGTATACATTCTTATGGCCAAATCTACAAAAGAAAGAGTAAATGTCACAAGTGTATTCCTGAAACCTAACACAAATAACAATTCCGAAGCATACATACAAAAAACATGAATCTAGTTTTACAGATATATGTATACGAAGGGTCACATAGATCTACCTGGGGGGTAATGATCCCACAGCTCATGGTAACTTTATCAGGTACTAGATTGGATTTTTCACTCAACTCAACTCTATTGCTATCACATAGGGGACCAATAGTCCCCTATGTGATCGCATTTTTAGGCCACATGCACACTTGAGCTGAAAAACGCCTGTTTTTCTCCTATCGTTCACTGACAGACGCAGCTCATCATGACGTGTGGGTTTATGCTTGTCCCACTAGGAGTTAACTAGGCAGGGAAAAGAAACAGCTGGCCCCTCCCATGGGGGCCGTCTTCTCTTCCTACATAAACCCCCTCATAGCATAGCTCTTTAGTTTTGCCTAGTTTGCAAGGAGTTGACCTGGCTTCCCTTCAGGGGAATTGCGGTCCTGTTTGTGACCATTTTTTATTTAATTTTTTTTACTTTATTTGTCTTCTATCAAGCAATTGATCTGCTATCAAGAAGCCGGTCGGGGCATAGAGAGTCCATGGGCTCTGTACTTTCCCCGACCTGGCCAACCGATGCGAGCCAGTCCCGACGTACGGGGACCCGCCGCATCGTGCCCATTCCGTGCGGGCGGCCTGGGGGGACCCCCCCCCTTGCGCCCATTCCCAGATGCGATTCGGGAAGGGCGATTTTCTAGCCTGCAGCATACTGCCCAAGAGGGGGCGGAAGGTCTGCGACTGGGTGGCTACCCGCGGCGCTTGTCGGAGTGGTGAGTGAGAGTTCCTGCCTTCCCCCCTTTTTAGGGGCGGAAAGGGGGACCGACGGCCGCAAAACCAAAAAAAAAAATTTCTTGCTGGGTAGCCGCTGGTGGGACGCGTGGAGCTCCCGTTCACCCCCTGCACCCCCTCCCCCCCCCCCGCACCACACCGATCGTCTGGGCGTTCGTATCGATTTTTCGCCACCATGCGGCGATCGGCTGCCATTTTGCTGCAGACCGCCGCCATTTTGCCGTAGCCGCAGACATTTTGGGCCTATGGGGCTTTCCCTCTAGCGCTCAGAGCAGCCGTTGCGGTACTGCACGTTCCCTGAAGGTGTTTTTTGGCCTCTAGTGTTTAACGGCGGCCATTTTGACTGCATCCTCTGCAATACACGTGTCTGCAGCATTTCCCTTCTCTGTGGAACGGTGGTGATCTGGCGGTGCAGCTCTTCTGACGATCCATCCAGAAACAGGCAGCGGAACAGCAAGTATAGCTGGGCTCCCTGTGGGTGCTGGTGGTGGTGGGTGCAGTCCTCCTGGGTTACCTGGTGCACTGTGGGGTGTTGGTGTGCGGCAGTGTGGGGGTGCCTTATTCTCCTTAGTCTCCCTGTGTGTCACTTAGAGTTTTTTCTGGGGGAAAGCAATGGCAGATTACACTGCTGAACCTGCCGAGGAAGCGCAATCTGCGCAAGGGGCATTTTTGGACCAGCTGCGGGCAGTCTTTAGCGAATTTCTCCCCAGGGCGGAGGTCACCCAACAGGTCCCCAAGAAGCATCCCCCTCCTCCTCATTATTCATCAGGGGAGGATTCTGAGCCGGAAGTGGCCTCAGGGGTCTCAGGGACCCCAGTGGACCTATCTGATGGGGAGCTGGGCCCATCGGACGGCGAGGGGGATCAGAGGGCGGCGGCTGCACGCGAAAAAGCGTTGGTTGCTACCATTATCGCTGGCATTCGCACTAAGCTGCAGCTGGATCAGGATGGCGAATCGCGGTCTGCTGCGTAAGTGTGTGGGTCCTCTAGGCCCCCTAGGGCCCCCAAGGCTTATCCCTACAATGACTTTTTCGATCATTTTCTTTATCGTGAATGGCAGCATCCACAGCACTCTTCTTCGCTGTCAAAACTGTTCGTTGCTCGCTATCCCTTTGAGGAAAGCTTTTTTAAAAAATGGGAATCGCCTGTGGTGGACCCACCGATAGCACGCCTTAGTAAGGGGACGACTATTCCTCTGGAAGGGACTCCTCCTTTTAGGGATCCCGCTGATAGGAAAACAGAGGCGCTTTTAAAGTCGCTGTTCCTGGTGGCAGGTTCCGCTGTGCAACCAGCCTTGGCGTCCGCCATGGCGGCACAACATAAATCCGAGTGTATGGAAGAGCTCCTGAAGGACCTGGAAGACGGTCGTCTGATGGATGCGCCGCAGAAGGCTGTGTTTTTACTCCAAGGGTTCAAGTACCTTTGTGATGCGGCCGTTGATTTACTGCTGATGTTGTCCAGAATAACGATTTTTGCCGTCATACTCAGATGGATACTTTGGTTGCGTTCTTGGTCCGGTGACCACGCTTCCAAAAAAGGTCTTGCTGACCTCCCTTTTCAAGGAGGACGTCTATTTTGTCCACGTTTGGATGAGATTATTAAGGACTTCACGGGAGGTAAGAGTACCTTCCTTCCAGAGCCCCGCAGGCGTGAGTTTCGCCTCCTTCGGGTCAGAAGAAGTTTTTTCGCGCCCCGGGCGCAACAGGTAAAGGGACCCGCTCCGGTAAGGTTGCTGCAGGGGCCGGAAGACGGCATTGGCAGCGCAAAACCGAAAAGGCGGAGGACAAGTCCACCTCAGCCTGATGGGTTGCCCCCACCCGGGTTTCGGGTAGGGGGACGTCTTCTGGAGTTCGCTGACTGGTGGCTGGCTCACATTTCCGACCGTTGGGTCCGGGAAGTGGTGTCCACCGGGTACAGAATAGAGTTAATCTCTCTGCCCCCAGACAGGTTCTTCCCATAAAATTTAGGGCTCCTGCAGGAACGCCGGGAGGCCCTCTTTGGGGCTGTAGAAGCGCTCTCAGACCAAGGGGTGATCGTGCCAGTGCCCCCAGAAGAGAGGTTTCGAGGGTTCTACTCGAATCTTTTTGTGGTTCCCAAAAAAGGGGGGGGGGGGGTCGGCCCGTACTGGACCTGAAGGCCCTGAACCGGTATGTCAGGGCGCGGAAATTCTGGATGGAATCTATCCGCTCGGTCGTGGTCGGTTCATCAGGGCCAATTTTTGGCGTCCCTGGACATCAGGGATGCGTACCTTCATGTACCCATTCATCCACGCCATCAGCGCTTCCTGCGCTTTGCGGTGGGAGACCTCCATTTTCAATTT
This sequence comes from Glandirana rugosa, assembly GCA_018402905.1. Lineage (NCBI taxonomy): Eukaryota > Metazoa > Chordata > Amphibia > Anura > Ranidae > Glandirana > Glandirana rugosa. The sequence goes on along the minus strand of BLSH010319555.1, from coordinate 539,908 downwards.
GTGGCACTCCCCTTGAGTCTTCACAAAATTGCTAGCCCCGGTGTTGGCGTTGCTGCGACAGAGAGGCATTGCGGTAGTGGCATATCTGGACGATCGGCTCCTGCAAGCGGAGTCCACCTCGGCTCTGGATGAGAATGTGGGTATCACAATGACCTCACTGCTGGACTTCGGCTGGTTACTGAACCTGCAGAAATCGTTGGTGTCTCCATCCCGTCGCCTGGAGTATCTGGGTCTAATTCTCCGGCCAAGTTGCTGTGTCTGCAGTCAGCAGTGCGCACCCTTTTGTCGCACCGTCAGTCTTCATTACTGTTCTGTATGCGGGTGCTGGGACTCATGGTCTCGTTGTTCGAGGCGATACCATTCGCACAGAGTCACACTCGTCTCCTTCGGCGAGCGATTCTGGCTCGGTGGGACAGGTCCCCTCGGTCGTTGGACCTTCTGATCCGTCTGAGCTCCCACACCAGGGCGTCTCTGACCTGGTGGCTTCGGGACTCGTTCCTAACTCAGGGGAAGACGTTCCTGCCCCTTCAGTGGGTGATCATCACCACGGATGCCAGTCTTTCGGGCTGGGGAGGGATCCTGGGGCAGCTATCTGCCCAGGGTCGTTGGTCGGCACAAGAAGCCCGCCTCCCCATCAACGTTCTGGAGCTGAGAGCAATCAGATTGTGCCTTTTTCACTGGACAGTGAGATTGCAGGGTCGTCCGATTCGAATTTAATCGGACAATGCCACAGCGGTGGCGTATGTGAACCATCAGGGCGGCACAAGGAGTCCAGCAGCTGCAGCGGAGGCAGCTCTGATACTGCGTTGGGCAGAACTTCACGTTCCGGCGATCTCAGCCATTTACATTCCAGGTGTGGAGAACTGGCAGGCAGACTTTCTCAGTCGCCAGACGCTGGACAAGGGAGAGTGGTCCCTTCACCCGGAGGTGTTTAATCAAATTTGCCGCAGATGGAGGACGCCGGACGTGGATCTCATGGCGTCCCGTTCAATCACAAGGTGAGAACCTTTGTGTCCAGAACGAAGGATCCGTTGGCAGTGGCCACGGACGCTCTGGTGGCCCCCTGGGGTCGTTATCGTCTTCTGTGCGCCTTCCCTCCGATAAGACTGCTTCCGCAATTGATACGCAGGATAGTGGCGGAGGGGATACCAATTATCTTGGTGGCTCCAGATTGGCCTCGGTGCACTTGGTACGCCGACGTGGTGCAAATGGTGGCAGACGCCCCTTGGCGGCTCCCGCTGCGTGACGATCTTCTGTCTCAGGGACCCATCTTGCACCCTGCTTTACCCTCGCTGGCTTTGACGGCTTGGCTATTGACTCCCAGGTGCTAAGGGACAGGGGAGTCGCCGACTCCGTAATCCCTACTTTGTTAAAAGCTCGCAAGTGTACTTCTCGCAAGATTTATCACCGCACCTGGAAGGCTTACATAGCCTGGTGCGAGGCGGAGGGTCATAACCCTCGCTCTTATGTCGTTTTCTAGGGTCCTGACTTTTTTGCAACAGGGCCTGAGCAAAAAACTGGCTTTGAGTACTCTCAAGGGCCAGATATCGGCTCTGGCGATTCTCTTTCAGAGACCTTTAGCTTCGCACTCGTTGATTCGTACCTTTGTACAAGGTGTGCGACATGTGGCGCCTCGGGTGAGGACTCCGATGGCTCCGTGGGATCTGAATTTGGTGCTTTCTGTTCTTCAAAAACCACCTTATGAGAATATCAGCGAGATTTCCTTACAACTGCTGTCGCAGAAGGTGGCCTTTTTAGTTGCCATCACTTCCGCTAGATGGGTGTCGGAATTAGCAGCACTATCATGCAAGTCTCCCTACTTAGTCATGCAGAAGGATAAGGCGGTCTTGCGACCCACTCCTTCCTTCCTTCCGAAGGTGGTTTCTTCCTTTCACATTAATGAAGATATTGTCCTGCCTTCATTGTGCCCTCGCCCATCGCACCCAAAGGAGTTTGAGTTGCATGCTTTGGACGTGGTGAGGGCCTTACGGGTGTACTTGGCTGCTACAGCTTCTTTTCGAAAAGCTGATGCCTTGTTTGTACTGCCAGAGGGCCCGCGCAAAGGATTGGCGGCCTCGTCAGCTACGATTTCTCATTGGATTAGAAAAACCGTGACCCATACGTATTCTGTTCGGGGCAAGGTTCCCCCTTTTCCGGTCACGGCTCATTCTACCCGGGCTGTTAGCACTTCCTGGGCTTTCAGACACCAGGCCTCGATGTCACAGATGTGCAAGGTGGCCACTTGGGCCTCGGTTCACACTTTCACTAAGTTTTATAAAGTTGATGTGTTTGCATCTTCGGATGCTGCTTTTGACCGCAAAGTTTTGCAGGCGGCAGTGTAGGCGCGTCTGGCGCCTCCTTAGAGGTTCAGTTGGGTACTGTTGTTAGCGTTTACCCACCCCTCTTTTTGACACAGCTTGGGGACCTCCCCACACGTCATGATGAGCTGTGTCTGTCAGTGAACGATAAGAGAAAAAGGAATTTTATTAAAATTTACCGTAAAATCCTTTTCTCTGAGTTCACTGACAGACGCAGCACCCACCCCTCTGTGCTCTGTTCTCTGTACGGCTTGTGTACGAACTGAAAAGCTATGCTATGAGGGGGGTTATGTAGGAAGAGAGGATGGCCCCCATGGGAGGGGCCAGCTGTTTCTTTTCCCTGCCTAGTTAACTCCTAGTGTGACCAGCATAAACCCCACACGTCATGATGAGCTGCGTCTGTCAGTGAACTCGGAGAAAAGGATTTTACGGTAAGTTTTAATAAAATTCCTTTTTTTCTTCTGCCTCTAAATGCCCTCCCATAAGTGTTTATAGGAATTTAGAGGCAGAAAAAAAACATCACTTGTGTGTTCTAGAGAGGAGCATTTTGGCAGGAAAAACCCCTGACATGCCAGTAAACACGCCTAAGCGCTAGGCGCTTGAGATCTCATTTTTAATGACCAGAAAAAATAAATATATTTTGGCCAATGAAATAAATGGCCAAGCACTTTATGCGCCTAAACACATTTACAAAATTGCGGCTTAGGCACATTCTTGAAACAGCTGCTTTTCTTCTAGCAGAAGGAAAGCATTTATAAAAGCCCCAGTGTGCATGCAACTGTATAGTGACAGGTCCTACTAGACCCCTGATGTCTCCACTGAAGCTAATGAAGCACAGAGCACGCTCCATTAGCGGCCAGGGAAAGTGACAGCCAAAAGCGATGTTCTACACCTCACTTCTGTGTTCCTACCAGCAAGGGAAGATTAGGGATGGGATGTTCCCTGGTCTCCCTCCTCTATACCTGGCAACACCCACCCTATGGATGTCAGGCCCTGTGGGTGGGATAGCAAGGCCCAGGAAATGTGGGGGGGTGGGCATGTTTCAGGGGTCCATAGAAGCGATACAGCAGATGTATGGCTGCCAGATCCAGTGCCGTCAATAAGGGGTCACCACCGGTATGGGGCCCGGGCCAGCAGCTGGGTGAAGCGAATATAGACAGGGAGGGTGATCAACAATCGCTGGAACCGATCCCCTGTATGGCTCTCTTTGCAGCAGCTGAAAGCTGGCTTCTTCTCCCCCTCCAGTGGGCTTTGAGCTACAGCATGGAGAGAGTCATCCAGGGGATTGGTCCAGTAATTGCCACCTGGTGCACCAATTATCCACCCTGTGCACCATACCCGGACCCCCCTATGTGCCCCCCCCGCTGTGCTGCCAGCTTCCCTCTTCTGCTTCCTATTGGTACCTGCACCCTTCAGGATGGAGAGTCAGAGAAGGGTCTGGTAAATATGTCTCGTTTACTAGACCCTTCCTTTTATGAATGAACCATGAGTAATCAGTAATGATCACTCACTGTGTTCATTCATAACTGAAGCATAGTAAACTGTGTGTGTAATGTTGATTGTATGGGATCCTGTGGTTTCTAACATCCCTGGCCAGATCACTTCAATCTGAAAGCCAACAGTCAACTTATGATGTTTACACTGAGTGTGTGCAGCCCCTTGCTGCTGACATATGAAATACATTGCGGCAGTAAAAGTGTTAATTGTACTGCAATAAGAGGTCCTTGTCCCAGCACTGCTGTCAGAGACCATTCATTTCAATAGGATGGCTAAAGCACTAAAACACACAGTTAAAAGATTCATGCGCCAGTTTTAGTAGTGCAGGTGCATTGGGGTGCCATTCAGAATACATTACACCACAGTACACCAATACACGTAATGTTCCTTGCCGCCCAAAACATTCTCCGAATTCTCCAACACCAACATTCAGAGTCATCAATACTGTTCTTATCTGACTTCAATGCTATGATTTACTGCGCTTTACCGATCGCACTTTGTCTTTGTCGGAATACATCTGATAGCTGTACTCCCCATCATAACTAATATGTGCTGTTAAAAGGTTGCCGTACAATGGACGCTCACAGTACCATTTTTTTTTTCCATTATTTTATTTGCCAATTTTAGTTTGTTTTTTAACAGCTTCCTTTTTCCATTCTTCCAGGTGACTGTGACAATATCAGTAAAGTACGTTCTCCGGGAGAGAGGCCAGTGATCTCCCGCCCACCCGTAAGGCCACCGGACCCTCCCAGCAGAGCAGCCTTAACCCCCAAAGTGGATGCCAGCTTGGGTGGAAAGGAAGACCTCGCCGAATCAGTGTAAGAAAAGACCAGCGACAGCTGGCTGTTTAAAGGATGTCAGTCAACCGTTTATTTTAGCAAAGCATCTGCTACCATCTGCCAGCAAAAATAATTAATTCCTAAAGTAGATGTAAACCCAACTGGATGACATTTAGTTTTCTAAAGTGCTGTGTATCCTAAACGATTGCTGTTTTTTAAATAAAATACTGTGTTCCCCCCCCTTTTTTCATCTTTCTTACACCTCAGTGCTGCTGGTCTCCTGCAACCTCTTTGCATCTACTTTCTCTCTACATAATTTGTCATATGGATACATGCACTTTTTATTTATTTATGTGGTTATATTTACATTTGTGTTTGCTTGGATATCATCTGTATACATTTTTATATAATCACAATTCTATATATTCAATGTATTTTATGTATTGAATTTTAAATATTGAATATTTATATAGTGTGTGTGTGTGTGTGTATGTATGTATGTGTGTATATATATATATATATATATATATATATATATATATATATATATCTCAAAAAAGAGAAAGGAAAAGAACGGACCTTAAATGTACATTAGAGCCCGTCGGTACGGTATATTTAATGACACATTTATAGCTCTTAGTATACATTGCTTTAGAAAATATTAAGACAAAATTGCACATATACAGTACCTTGAAAAAGCATTCATACCCCTTGAAATTTTCCACATTTTGTCATGTAACAACCAAAAACGTAAATCTATTTTATTGGGATTTTATGTGATAGACCAACACAAAGTGGCTCATAATTGTGATGTGGAAGGAAAATGATAAATGGTTTTCACAATTTTTTTTACAAATAAATATCTGAAAAATGTGGCGTGCATTTGTATTCAGCCCCCTTTACTCTAATGCCCCTAACTAAAATCTAGTGGAACCAATTGCCTTCAGAAGTCATCTAATTAGTAAATGAAGTCCACCTGTGTGTAATTTAATCTCAGCATAAATACAGCTGTTCTGTGAAGAAGTTTGGTAGAGAACCGTAGTGAACAAACATCATCATGAAGGCCAAGGAACAAACCAGACAGGTCGGGGATAAAGTTGTGGAGAAGTTTAAAGCAGGGTTAGGCTATAAATAAATATCCCAAGCTTTGAACATCTCACGGAGCACTGTTCAATCCATCATCCGAAAATGGAAAGAGTATGGCACAACTGCAAACCTACATGGCCGTCCACCTAAACTGACAGGCCGGGCAAGGAGAGCATTAATCAGAGAAGCAGCCAAGAGGTCCATGGTAACTCGGGAGGAGCTGCAGAGATCCACAGCTCAGGTGGGATAATCTGTCCACAGGACAACTATTAGTCGTGCTCTCCACAAATCTGGCCTTTATGGAAGAGTGGCAAGAAGAAAGCCATAAGATTTCCTGTTTGCAGTTTGCAAGAACACATCAAATGTGGAAGAAGATACTCTTTTTGGCCTAAAAGCAAAAAGCTATGTGTGGTGGAAAACTAACACTGCACATCACCCTGAACACATCATCCCCACCGTGAAACATGGTGGTGGCAGCATCATTTTATGAGGATGCTTTTCTTTAGCAGGGACACGGAAGCTGGTCAGAGTTGATGGGAAGATGGATGGGGCAAAATACAGGGCAATCTTAGAAGAAAACCTGTTAGAGTCTGCAAATGACTTGAGACTGGGCGGAGGTTCACCTTCCAGCAGGACAACGACCCTAAACATACAGCCAGAGCTACAATGGAATGATTTAGATCAAAGCATATTCATGTGTTAAAATGGCCCAGTCAAAGTCCAGACCTAAATCCACTAGAGCATCTGTGGCAAGACTTGAAAATTGCTGTTCACAGAGCTCTCCATCCAAACTGACAGAACTTGAGCTATTTTGCAAAGAAAAATGGGCAAAAATGTCCTCTCTAGATGTGCAAAGCTGGTAGAGACATCCCCAAAAAGACTTGCAGCTGTAATTGCAGGGAAAGCAGGTTCTATAAATAATTGACTCAGGGGGGCTGAATACAAATACACCCCACACTGCTCAGATATTTATTTGTAAAAAACTGGAAAACCATTTATCATTTTCCTTTAACTTAACAATTCTGTGCCACTTTGTGTTGGTCTATCACATAAAATCCCAATAAAATACATTTATATTTTTAGTTGTAACATGAAAAAAAGGGGTATGCATACTTTTTCAAGGCACTGCATATTAAAAAGGTGTTTAGAGAAAAACAAAAAAGAAATGGTAAAGAACCAAGGACCCAAAAAAAAAAAAAAAAAGGAAATGGGCCTGTCAGCGAGGTGTCCAATACTATATAAAAAGATAATGATTCTAAGGGGTTTGAGATCAGGTAGAGGAATTCTACGATAGTAAGGTTCCAAAATTAGGACATTCCACCGCTGTGCAGCTGTAAGCGGTGATTCATAGAGTCATCATAATATCCAGTGACTTCAATGACCTCCACTATTGGCTACAATGCCTGCTCACCTCAGAGTATTGACCCCACTACAGAGTCTCATACGCCTGACACAATGCTTCTCCGACTGACTTCTGCAAATGGCTCTTCCTCCTACTGTCCCTGGATACCACCGACTTCCTCATGGAATTACGATTACTCATATGTAGCCATGAAATGATAAAGGCAAACCATAGTGCTCTCTGCCACAAACATTTATTAAAAATTCATACAGGGATTAAAAATACTCACATAAAAATGTGCAAAACACTCATATCATCAATATAAAAGAGAAGAAACGTCCTGAACAGCGGCACCTCACACCTGTGCGCGTTACGCTCGACTGAGCTTCTTCAGCAGGTGGGGAGCAGTCAGCATTTGGGAGGATTATAAATAAAGACATCTACCTTAATTGGTTACAATCAACCTACCTATCAAGACACCTGTGTGTTCAGAAGAGGGGGATTGTCATATTGTGACTCCAAATTATGCATCACCAAACTTATCCTCTTCCTCCCAACCTTAGGGGTAATCACTTCCTCCTTCCTGCTAAACAGGAAGTGATGTATAATGTAATGAGCCTATCTCACGGGACTGTGGAGGGACCCGGAAGTGACGTAACGGGAAGTGATGTTCCTGACTGGACTACGTTCATTTCCGCCCTTACTATATTAAGAACCAATCCTGCGTGTCTTAGAGGGGAAACAGGAAGTGACGACACCGGAAATGATGTACCCGAGACTGCTGTGCATCCTTCCACCCTTACTAAATGCCCCTAAACCCGAACTCTCAAAAAAAATGTGTAATTAGCAATCTATTAGGATTACCCTGGGAGGTGTAGACACCTTTTGTGTTGTAAACATAAGGAAGAAATATAGCGACAGGGCGGTATAGGTATTACAAATAAATTGGTATACGGGTGTCAATTTAACAGCCCCTGGCTATGGATAATCAGTAAAGGTGACGTTTATGTACTCCGGAATGCTAATTACACATTTTTTTTGAGAGTTCATTATTACATTATACATCACTTCCTGTTTAGCAGGAAGGAGGAAGTGATTACCCCTAAGGTCGGGAGGAAGAGGATAAGTTTGGTGATGCATAATTTGGAGTCACAATATTACAATCTTCCTCTGCTGTACACACAGGTGTCTTGATAGGTAGGTTGATTGTAACCAATTAAGGTAGATGTCTTTATATAATCTTCCAAATGCTGATGGCTCCCCACCTGCTGAAGAAGCTCAGTCGAGCGTAACGCGCACAGGTGTGAGGTGCCGCCGCTCAGGACGTTTCTTCTCTTTTATATTGATGATATGAGTGTTTTGCACATTTTTATGTGAGTATTTTTAATCCCTGTATGAAGTTTTAATAAATGTTTGTGGCAGAGAGCACTATGGTTTGCCTTAATCATTTCATGGCTACATATGAGTAATCGTAATTCCATGAGGAAGTCGGTGGTATCTAGGGACAGTAGGAGGAAGAGCCATTTGCAGATGTCAGTCGGAGAAGCATTGTGTCAGGCGTATGAGACTCTGTAGTGGGGTCAATACTCTGAGGTGAGCAGGCATTGTAGCCAATGGTGGAGGTCACTGGATATTATGATGACACTATGAATCACCATGTATAGCTGCACAATGGTGGAATGTCTTTTCACTATTTTGAACGTTAATGAACTTTTTATTTTTCATTTTGGGTTGCACTACACCAGTTTTTGGTTATGAAAAAAAAAATTTGGCCTGGGTTATAACCCTCTTTTACTCTAATCTAAAATGGGAAAGAAAGTGTTGCCTATAGTTCTACTTTAAAGTGGTTGTTAAGGCTGGTGTTTTTTTTACTTACATGCTTTATGTGCGTGAAGATAAAAAAAAACATCCATGTGTTGCTCCCCCCCACAGCCCCCCAATACTCACCTGAGCTCCCTCTCGGTCTAGCAATGTGTATGAGAACGCCGGCTGTCCCAGGGACTCCCTGTCCTCATTGGCTCAGCCATTGGCTCCCACTGCTGTCAATCACAGCCAGTGAGCCAATGAGGAGAGAGCGGAAGACGGGGCTGAGCCCTGACTCTATGTGGCTTATGGGTGCATAGAGCTGGGCTTGGGAGCGAGCATGCACCAGTGCTCCCATAGCAAGCGGCTTTCTATTGGGGGCACTGGTCAAAGGGGAGGAACCAGGAGCACCCATGAAGAAGAGGAGTGGGGCTGTTCTGTGGAAAACCATTGCACAGAGCAGGCAAGTGTCTTTTTTTTTTTTTTTTTTTTTAAAGCAGAACCTTTAACCACCATACAGAGCACTTTCACCCCTTCCTACCCAGGCCAATTTTCAGCTTTCAGCACTCTTGCACTTTGAATAAGAATTGCTCGGTCATGCAACACTGTACCCAAATTAAATCTTTTTTTTTTTTTTTTTTAAATAGTTTTCTTTTGATGGTATTTAATCACTACTGGGGTTTTTATTTGTTTGCGCTACAAATGGAAAAAGACCAAAAATTTGGGGGAAAAAATGCTTTTTTTCTTCGTTTCTGTTATAAAATTTTGCATATAAGTAATTTTTCTTTAAAATTTTGACCCAAATTTAAATGCTACATTTCTTTGGTACAAATAACCCAAATCAGTGTATATTATTTGGTGAAAGTTCTAGAGTCTACAAACTATGGTGCCAATCACTGAAACTTGATCACACCTGATGTACTGATGGCCTATCTCATTTCTTGAGGCCCTAACGTAACCGCTTTTTGGAAAGTAGACAGTCCAAGTAGTAAGAGGCACGACAAGTTTTTTGAAGTTGTAATTTTTTCCCCACAATTCATTGGAAAATGAAGAAAGTTTATTTATTTTTTTTCCCAAAAATGTCATATTAACAATTTATTCTTCACGCATGGCATAGGCATTCTTGCAACTACACCCCAAAACACATTCTGCTACTCATCCTGAGTATGGCGATACCACATGCGTGCACGTTTTTTTTACAGCCTGGCCACATAGAGAAGTGCAACATCCAAGGAGCACCTTTAGGCATTATCCACTTTAAGACCAGACCTTATTCCGATACTTTTTGTTTACAAGTAAAAATCTCTATTTTTGCTTGAAATGACCCCCAAACATTATATATTTTTGTAGCAGAGGTCCTAGAGAATAAAATGGAGGGTTTTACAAATTTTTGTGTCACCTAGTATGTGTGCAGCAGTTTTGCTAACGCAATTTTGCATAAATACATTTTAATGCACAAAAAGACAATATAATGCCCACATTTTTGATAAAGTATGGTGTTGTGCCAGGTAAATGGATACAAAACATATCACGTTTTAAAATTGCGAACGCTTGTGAAATGGCGCCAAATTTCGGCTTTTAAAAATCTCCATAGGCGTCGCTTTATAAGCCTTTATTGGTTACCAGTTTAGAGTTACACAGGAGGTCTGATGCTAGAATTATTGCTCTTGCTCTGGTGCTCTCAGAGATACTTCACATACCTCACCGGCAGGTCTGCTCTCCTGCGCAATGCGCCGTAGCTGTACGGAGATATTGTGGGCGCACTCGATGTCCTCCGGCGAGCTGCGATCGCCTTGTACAGAGGCAGAATGGGGATCTGTCAATGTAAACAAGGAGGATCCCCGTTCTGACAGATGACATGGCAATGATATTCTGTTCCCAGTCATAGGGAACAGCGATCTCTGTCATGTCCCTGCCAGCCCATCCCCCCTACAGTTAGGACACGTTGAGGGAACACACTTAACCTCTTGATCGCCCCCTAGTGTTAACTCCTTCCCCGCCAGTGTAATTTTTCCATTGATCAGTGCATTTTTATAGCACTGATCAATGTAATAATGTCATTGGTCCCTAAAAAGTGTCATTTGGGGTCAGATTTGTTCGCCGCAATGTCGCAGTTCCGCTAAATATCGCAGATCGCCGCAATTACAATAAAAAAAAATAAGTCCCTAAATCTATCTAATAGTTTGTAAACGCAATAACTTTTGCACAAACCAATCAATATACGCCTATTGCGATTTGTTTTTTGTTTTTTAACTAAAAATATGTAAAAGAATATATATCGGCCTAAACTGATTTGTATTTTTATTTTTTGAATATGTATTATTGGAAAAAGTAAAGAAAAAAAATAGTTTTTTTTTTCAAAATTGTCTGTCTTTTATGTTTATAGTGCAAAAAAAAAAAACGCAGAGGTAATCAAATGCACACCAAAAGAAAGCTCTATTTGTTAAGACGGCAATTTTGTTTGGGTACAGCGTCGCACGACCGCGCAATTGTCAGTTAAAGCAACGCAGTGCCGCATCGCAAAAATGGCTTGGTCAGGAAGGGGGCAAATCCTTCCGGGGCTGAAGTAGTTAATGTTTGTTGAATTTTTCATATTGATTTTTTTTATATTCAAATTTTTATTCTTCTTTTTTCTTCATAGACTAATCCATTTTTATTTTATTTATTAGCAATGCTGACTTTTATATGTTAGCCTTTTTTAAAAAAAAAAATGTATGTTAGCCTTGAAGAAGGCAATTTCCCCGAAACGCGTTGGCTCAATCTGTATTTTTTTATACTCTCAATAAACAATTGTAATCTCATATCAAGAGTTGCTTCATCCCGGACATCAGGTGCTCCTCCCTCCCCATTCTAGCACTTCCTGTTTTCAGGCACTGTAGCGATCGATGGCATTTCCCTGGGCGGGTTTCCTGATGTGACAACAGTGGACCCTGCCTGTGTCGTGCATGTTTTTACAGCTGTTTGTAGTCTCTAGCCGAAGCCTGTGTGGCAAAATAACAATGCAGAAGTCCAATTAGGAGAGAGGGGCAAAGTGTTGTCACGCTATAACAGGAAGTGCCTAAACAAGTACCTTCATTGGCGGGATCGTCAGGAATTATTTCAGTAAAAAGGATGAAATGATTTCTGAAACAACATTCACATGTTAAAGCTTCTATTTTTTTTTTTTGTGATTGGGTTTAAATTTACTTTAATGCTTCTCTGTGTTTACTAGGTTAATTCAAAGTTTGATTCTATCTAGTTCTGTGCAGTTATCCAGTGTGACACTTTCCCTCTGTAATAAAGACCGCTCACTCCTGCTCTCTCTCTTTGTGCAGGGTGACTGGTCTTGTCTCCGCCCCCTTCCTGTAGTTTTTAGTAGTGTGTGGAGCCTTCTGGGTCCCTCCCACAGTTCTGCTGTCTGCACAGGCTTTGTACAGCACAGTAATGATGTCACTGTTACTTTTATATAATAATATCTGGGTTTTCAAAGACATTTGGGGCTCACAAAGTCGAGTTTTGATCGTACTCACTTCATCCTTGGTCACTGACCGCTCTGATTGATGTCTGAGTATCTCCATTTAGGGCCACCATCCCAAGATTACCTATTAGGACTGGCCCATGGGGGAAGTAACCCAAACCCAGTCTTTGGACTTACACTGGGTATAGAAAAGATTCCCCCTCCCCCGAGGTGGAAGAGCAAGCCAGCTAAAAATAGTCACATTTTGTTGCTTTGCAGCCTGAAATTAAGACAGACACCATTTTTGTTTTATCCAGCTGTATTTACTAGTGCAACTTTTAACATCCAAGTGAAAGATATATAACCAACATGTAAGAAAAAAAAAAGAAAAAAAAAACAGAATCACTGAGTTGGAAAAAGGATCACCCCCCTTACTGTGTGTCAGTATTTTGTTGAACCACCTTTTGCTGTAATTCCAGCCTTTAGTGTGTTGGGATGTCTCTACTAACTTTGCACATCTAGACTTTGCAATATTTGCCCACTGTTCTTGGCAGAACTGCTCAAGTTCAGTTAAATTTGATGGTGACCGTTTGTGGACTGCAGTCTTCAAGTCATTCCACATATTTTCAATGGGGTTGAAGTCTGGGCTCGGACTAGGCCATGCAAGGACATTCACCTTTTTCTCCTTCAACCACTGTATGGTCATTTTTGCTGTGTGGTTTGGGTCATTGTCCTGTTGGAAGGTAAACCTTCTTCCCATAGGCAACTTCTGGCAGAGGGCAGCAGATATTCCTCAAGGATTTGACTGTATTTTGCCCCATTCATTTGTCCTTGTATCAGTCCCTGCTGCAGAGAAACCCCCCCCCCCCCCATAACAGGATATTATCACCTCCATGCTTTACTGTAGCAATGGCCAAATAATTCAATTTTAGTCTCATCTGACCATAACACTTTTTCCTTTTTCTTTGTGGCATCAGAATCTTCAAGGTGCGTTTTGGCAAAGCTCAGTGGTGACTGCATGTGGGCTTTCTTGATGAGTGTTTTTTGGAGAATTTGTGATATTGTTGTCACGTGCACACAATGACCACTCTGTCATAAATTCCTGCAACTTCTTCTGACCAGTTTCCTCCTGGACCTTTCATCCAGTTTTGAGTGATGTCTTGATCCAGAATTCTTCACCTTCCATAAACCATGTTGTGTCTGAAACGGACCTAGTTCTGTAGTGAGTTTTGACCTACTTTCCAGGTCCTCCTTTGACCAGTCTTCTTCAACGTCCTTAAATACTGTCTCACCAGTAACACACGTGCACTGTTGTTATAGTGTTTAAGAGGTTTTTTGTGAGTAGTTCTTTCGGGTGTACGTCAGTGGTGACTCGAAACGGTTTTGCGTGGAACTTCTAAGACTACGGTGTTTCTTTTTCCTTTTTCACAATACCAGTCTACTCTGATTTTAACTTAATAAACCGGTAACGATGTCATTTCGTACCTCCACTATTATAGG
>BLSH010319555.1:502197-513779 GCA_018402905.1 Glandirana rugosa | reverse complement strand
ATATATATATATATATATATATATATATATATATATATATATATACATATACAATATCTCACAAAAGTGAGTACACCCCTCACATTTTTGTAAATATTTTATTCTATCTTCTCATGTGACAGCACTGAGGAAATTATACTTTGCTACAATGTAAAGTAGTGAGTGTACAGCTTGTATAACAGTGTAAATTTGCTGTCCCCTCAAAATAACTCAACACACAGCCATTAATGTCTAAACCACTGGCAACAAAAGTGAGTACACCCCTGAGTGAAAATGTCCAAATTGAGTCCAAAGTGTCAATATTTTGTGTAGCCACCACTATTTTCCAGCACTGCCTTATCCCTCTTGGGCATGGAGTTCACCAGAGCTTCACAGGTTGCCACTGGAGTCCTCTTCCACTCCTCCATGATGACATCACGGAGCTGGTGGATGTTAGAGACCTTGCGCTCCTTCACCTTCCGTTTTGAGGATGCCCCACAGATGCTCAATAGGGTTTAGGTCTGGAGAGATGCTTGGCCAATCCATCACCTTTACCCTCAGCTTCTTTAGCAAGGCAGTGGTCGTCTTGGAGGTGTGTTTGAGGTCGTTATGTTGGAATATTGCCCTGCGGCCCAGTCTCTGAAGGGAGGGGATCATGCTCTGCTTCAGTATGTCACAGTACATGTTGGCATTCATGATTCCCTCAATGAACTGTAGCTCCCCAGTGCCGGCAGCACTCATGCAGCCCCAGACCATGACACTCCCACCACCATGCTTGACTGTTGGCAAGACACACTTGTCTTTGTACTCCTCACCTGGTTGCCGCCACACACACTTGACACCATCTAAACCAAATAAGTTTATCTTGGTCTCATCAGACCACAGGACATGGTTCCAGTAATCCATGTCCTTATTCTGCTTGTCTTCATAAAACTGCTTGCGGGCTTTCTTGTGCATCATCTTTAGAAGAGGCTTCCTTCTGGGATGACAGCCATGCAGACCAATTTGATGCAGTGTGAGATGTATGGTCTGAGCACTGAGCACTGACAGGCTGACCCCCCCCCCCCCTTCAACCTCTGCAGCAATGCTGGCAGCACTCATACGTCTATTTCCCAAAGAAAACCTCTGGATATGCCGCTGGGCATGTGCACTCAGCTTCTTTGGTCGACCAGGATGAGGCCTGCTGAGTGGAACCTGTCCTGTTAAACTGCCGTATGGTCTTGGCCACCATGCTGCAGCTCAGTTTCAGGGTCTTGGCAATCTTCTTATAGCCTAGATCATCTTTATGTAGAGCAACAATTCTTTTTTTTTTTTTTTCAGATCCTCAGAGAGTTCTTTGCCATGAGGTGCCGTGTTAAACCTCCAGTGACCAGTATGAGAGAGTGAGAGTGATAACACCAAATTTAACACACCTGCTCCCCATTCACACTTGAGACCTTTTAACATTAACGAGTCACATGACACCAGGGAGGGAAAATGACTAATTGGGCCCATTTTGGACATTTTCACTTAGGGGTGTACTCCCTTTTGTTTGCCAGCGGTTTAGACATTAATGGCTGTGTTGAATTATTTTGAGGGGACAGCAAATTTACACTGTTATACAAGCTGTACACTCACTACTTTACATTGTAGCAAAGTGTCATTTCTTCAGTGTTGTTGCATGAAAAGATAGAATAAAAAATGTATAAAAATGTAAGGGGTGTTACTCCCTTTTGAGAGATACTGTGTATGTGTGTATGTATATGTGTGTGTGTCCTTTATACATATGTATATTGTATATACAATTAGAATTTATATATATATATATAGTGTATGCAGAAAGTATTCACAGCTGTTCACTTTTTCCACATTTTGTTATGTTACACCCTTATTCCAAAATGGATCAAAATTATTATTTTCCTCAAAATTCTACAAAAAATACCCCATAATGACAACATGAAATAGGTTTGTTTGAAACCTTTTCAAATTTATTAAAAATAAAAATATCCCATGTACATAAGTATTCACAGCCTTTGCTTAATACTTTGTTGAAGCATCTTTGGCACCCATTACAGTCTCAAGTATTTTTGAGTATGATGCTACAAGCTTGGCACACCTATTTTTGGGCAGTTTCTGTCATTCTTCTTTGCAGGACCTCTCAAGCTCCATCAGGTTGGATGGGGAGTGTCAGTGCACAGCCATTTTCAGATCTCTCCAGAGATGTTCAATTGGGTTCAAGTCTGAGCTCTGGCTGGGCCACTCAAGGACATTCACAGAGTTGTCCCGTAGCCACTCCTTTGTTATCTTGGTTGTGTGCTTAGGGTTGTTGTCCTGTTGGAAGATGAACCTTCGTCCCAGTTGAGGTCCAGAATGCGGTGGAGCAGGTTTTTATCAAGGATGTCTCTGTACATTGTTGCATTCATACTTCCCTCAATCCTGACTACTCTCCTAATTCCTGCTGCTGAAAAACATCCCCACAGCATGATGCTGCCACCACCATGCTTCACTGTAGGGATGGTATTTGCCAGGTGTTGAGCGGTGCCTGGTTTCCTCCAGACATGACGCTTTGCCATTCAGGCCAGACAGTTCAATCTTTGTTTCATAAGATCAGAGAAATTTGTTTCTCATGGTCTGAGAGTCCTTTAGGTGCTTTTTGGTGAACTCCAGGCAGGCTGTTATGTGTCTTTTACTCTACCATAGAGGCCTGATTGGTGGAGTGCTGCGGAGATGGTTGTTCTTCTGGAAGGTTCTCTTCTCTCCACAGAGAAATGCTGGAGCTCTGTCAGAGTGACCATCAGGTTTTTGGTGACCTCCCTGCCTAAGGCCCTTCTCCCCCAATCGCCCAGTTTGGCTGGGCGGCCCGCTCTAGGAAGGGTCTTTGTGGTTCCAAACTTCTTCCATTTACAGATCATGGAGGCCACTGTGCTCATTGGGACCTCCAATGCTGCAGAAATGTTTCTGTACCCTTCCCCAGATCTGTGCCTCAATACAATCCTGTTTCGGAGGTCTACAGACAATTCCTTGGACTTCATGGCTTGGTTTGTGCTCTGACATGCACTGTTAACTGTGGGACCTTATATAGACAGGTGTGTGCCTTTCCAAATGATGTCCAATCAACTGAATTTACCACAGGTAGACTCCAATCACGTTGTAGAAACATCTCAAGGATGATCAGTGGAAACCGAATGCACCCAAGCTCAGTTTTGAGTGTCATGGCAAAGGCCGTGAATACTTATGTACATGGGATTTTTTGGGGGATTTATTTTTAATAAATTTGCAAAGATTTCAAACAAACTTCTTTCACGTTGTTATTATGGGGTATTGTTTGTAGAATTTTGAGGAAAATAATGAATTTAGTCAGTTTTGGAATAAGGCTGTAACATAACAAAATGTGGAAAAAGTGAAGCGCTGTGAATAATTTCTGGATGTACTGTATATACAGATTTTTTTAAATTAAATATTTTAATTAAATATTACCAAATATAAATGTACACTTAGTTCAGCCTTGGGAGTCCTTCATTCTGGCCTTTAAAGCAGTAATAAACCCTGAACCCAAATTGTAATATATTACAGCTTGCCTATCATTAGATGGGGTGGATGCATTCGTCTTCTGTTATTTCCCCTCTGTTTTCACCTGGTGATCTGGCCAGTAACACACTTCCTGACAGGGGGGGGGGGTGGGGGTCTAAGCTGATAATCAGCGCATCGATTATCAGTGCAGACCCATCAAGGATGCCCACAAGTGCCCACCTGGGATGCCAGTGCCCAGATGCCAATCAGTGCCCATCAGTAATGCCTGTCAGTGCCTCCTTATCAGTGCTCCCTATCAATGCCGCCTATCAGTGCTGCATATTAGTGGCCCAGCATCTGTGCCCATCACTGCTACCTCATCAGTGCCCATCAGTGAAGGAGAAAAATTACTTCTTTTGAAACAATTATAACAGAAGTGGAAACTTTTTCTTTTTTTTTGAAATTTTTCGGTCTTTTTTATTTGTGTAGCAAAAAATAACAACCCAGTGGTGATTACATACCACCAAAAGAAAGCTCTATTTGTGGGGGGAAAAAAAAGATGCGTTTCATGGGTACAGTGGTGCATGACCGCGCAATTGTCAATCAAAGTGTGACATCACTGGGCAGGAAGGGGGTAAAAGTGCCCTGTATTGAAGCGGTTAAAACAGACTTGCTGGCCAGATCACCAGGTGAAAATTGAAGAAAGAAAACCTAAAAAAGAAAACAAATGCAGCCACCACATCTAAGAATTTGGTAAGCTTCAATATATTTCCCTTCGGGTTTATTGCCATTTTAAGTTCTAAAAATGTAAACTGGAAAATATCATTTGATTGTGAAGCTTGATACGTGTAGGTAGAATTGATCCTGAATTTTGGATATTAACGTTGGACCGAATTTCAAAGATTTCAAAGGCCAAATCTGAACCCACATTTTAGTGTTATTGATGGCAATTTGGATTTACAAAAGATTTCTGGGAATAAAAAAGACCAAAGCCTGTGTCTGTCTTGTATCTGCTCCTGCCAAATCATATAACCCATGGTCTATGATTACAAGTCGTGTGTCCTGTACTGTACTCCAAGATAGGGAATTTACAGGGAAGTGAAAAGTCCTATATTTCCGACATGAAACAGAAAATGTATCCAGCAGCAAGTATTAAACTAAACATATAGAATCTCTTAATATCAGCTGAACATTAATATTGGATGGGAGCTATTCAATTCCCCGGCCCAATGAGCCTAGAAAACTTAAAATTACCATTGTTAGGTGGCAGCCTCGGGGCTGGTTTATCCTTTATACAGGGAGCAAAAAATAAAAGGAAGGACAAAGTGAAAAGTATTCTAGAAGAGAAGAATAGGAAAGAAAAGAAGGACCGGGGCCAGTAAGGGGAGGTAGAGAGCAGATTATAGAGCCCAGGAGCCCAACCTATGGCCTGGAGACTGCATGCAGCTCTTTGGCACTTATTGTGATGCCCGTAGGATTTTCTTTAAAAAAAGAAGTACGTTTTAACCACTTGACCTCCGGAAGGTTTACCCCCTTAATGACCAGGCCACTTTTTGTGATGCAGCACTACGTTACTTAGCTTTCTTTTTGATCATCACCACTGCGGTTTTTATTTTTTGTGCTATAAACAAAACAAAAGCGACAATTTTGAAAAAAATTTTTTTTTTTATTTTCTGCTATAAAACATGTCTTATAAATTTCTTCATAAATTGAATATGTATTCTGCTACATATTGTTAGCAATCAGCGACTTATAGTGAGACTGCGATATTGCGGCGGACAAAATCCGACAATAACTGACACTTTTTGGGGACCAGTGGCAACAATACAGTGATCAGTGCTAAAAATATGCACTGTACTGTACTAATGACATTGGCTGGGAAGGGGTTAACATCAGGGGCGATCAAAGGGTTAACTGTGTGCCTAGCTGGTGCTTTACTACTGTGTGTCTAGCCAGTGCTTGTGCACTGAGGGGGAGTTGCTTTTACTAGGGGAAGGCATTGATCCATGCCTCTGGTGTCTTCGGTGGTGCGCATGCATGCCCCAGACCCGAAAGTGCAGGATCACGTACTAGGTACACGATTCTGTGCAGCACAGGCACCTTGCTCCCATATATGTAAGTTGTATGGTTCAGCAAGCAGTTAAGCATGGATATCAAATTGTTGTTCTCTAGTTATCTCATGTAAAATATCTCTTGCAGGATGGCCGCAGTCGGCAACAAACTTCTATGGCATGTCTGGACCATCTCCTGTTGCATGTCCTTAAACTGAAAATTATGTGCAACCCTATGGCGGTGTCATGGGCTGCATTTGAAGCCCTCTATATCAAGTGGGCATCTACTGACATAGAATGAACTAGCTTTACAAAAAGATACAATGGCATGTTTTTTTTTGCTTTGAGGAGATTTTCCTTTACTTCCTGTCTCAAGTCGCTAAAGCAAGTGAGAAGAAATCTCTTCAATGTAAGGGACAATTGTCTCTGGAACAGGTGTCCTTCATAAAAGATTTCCCCTTCATCCCCATTGCTATGGCAACTCAAAGTTATATTTCTCTTCCGTTCACTGACAGACGCAGCAATTCTTATGACACATGGGGTTATGCTCATCCTACTAGGAGTAGCCTAGGCAAAACAAACAAAGGTGTAGGTTGGCCCCTCCCAGGGGGCCGTCCTCACCTTAGCATATAATCCCCCTGCTCTGTACAGCACATCAGTTTTTATTTGCCTAGTGCAAGGAGTAGACCTGGTTCCCTATGGGATCTGCGGTCTCCTGAAGATTCATCTAAGGAAGACTGCTATCAAGAAGCTGGCTGGTGGTATAGAGGATATCTCGAATCCTAATCTTTCCCCAGTCCGGCCGACACTATGCGAACCCCCTTAGGGGGGCCCACCGCATAGCGCCCGTTCCGAGCGGGCGGCCAGTGGCTAAAACCCACTAGAGCCCAGTAACTGGTTCGCCTGTCCAGTGGCCTGGCCAGCAGCATGCCTCCTTGCGGAGAGGTAGGTCTGCTCCGGGTGGCTACCCGCTGCGCCCGTAGGATTGGTGAGTGAACCTTTCTTCCGCCCTAGAGGCATGGAGAGTGGGCACCTGGGCAGCTCTGTGGCGGCCAGCCGGTGGGGGTCTGTTAGAGGCCTTCCCCCTCCCCCCTCAATCCCCCGCAGGCACCTTTGCACTAACCGTTCGAATCTGCACCGACCGTCAGGAGCAATGTGTTAGGTGGGTCGTGGCCATTGGATTTTGGAGCACCGCTCGTTCATGGTTGACCGCATGTGTGTAATGGCAGCGTCCATTGTTTGAGAACCATGTGGTTTCCAGCCTGCTCTCTGGCGGCCTCCAGTGGTCGATTGGGAGAACTGCAGTCCTTGTGCAGGAAGTCCTTAAAAATGGGTGTGGGCTTCCGGTTTTTGCTTAGACAGCATGGCTGACACACTGTAACAAGCTCCTGACGTGCAGCAGTTCGTGGGCATTACTCTTCGGTTGGAGTGCTGAGGCATCAAACAGCAAGTATAGCTGGCGCTTCCTGGGTGCCGGTAGCGGTGGGTGTAATCCGCCCGGGTCTCCCTGGCTGATTTGTGGGGTAGAGGTGGTGGTTACACAGCGGGGGTGCCGGGCTGAGATGTCAGAGGCCGGCAATTCTATGGCAGGTATCCCTGCAGATCTACAGTCCACCCCAGGATCATTAGTGTCCTTGGAACAGCTGAGGGCGGTGTTTGGGGAGTTCTTTCTCCGGGCAGGGGTGCCCGTTCCGAGGGGCCCCCAGAAGCGCCCACCCCCTCCTCTTTCCTCAGGGGAGAATTCAGATCTAGAAAGCGCCTCAGTGGTCAAACCTGTGGATCTTTCAGAGGGTGAGCCGCCCTCAGAGGGCGAAGAGGATCAGGAGGCTCCTAGTTCGCGGGATAAAGCGATAGTGGAAGCACTGATCACTGATTCGCGACTCTATGCGACTGGACCAAACAGGGGAGTCGCATGAGTCCGCATATGTTTGTGGACGGCTTAGACCCCCTAGGTCCCCTAGGGCTTACCCTTATGATCAAGTGTTTGAACAGGCAGTGTTCAAGGAATGGCGGAAGCCACCAAGTTCCTTGACTTTGCCTAAAAGCTTTACTGTTCGCTACCCCTTTGAGGAAAGCTTTACTAAGAGATGGGCTTCCCCGGTGGTGGACCCTGCCGTGGCTCGTGTGAATAAGGCAACCACCATCCCCTTGGAGGGGTCTCCATCCTTTAAAGAGGCGGCCGATCGCCGCACAGAGACAGTATCTAAAGCACTATTCTTGTTGGCTGGGTCAGCCATGCGGCCGGCACTAGCAACTGCTATGGCGGCACAGTCTCTTCGCGAGCACGCTGCCGCTCTGTGCACTAGTTTGTCTAGTGAATGTGCACAGGCTGAGGTACAGCGGATACAACATTTGGAAGAAGGTCTCCGCTACATATGCCATGAGACTTTGGACCACCTTCCCATATTGTCAAAAAATAAAAAATTTTTTGTTTTTTTCAATTGTTATCAGGCGGATGCTGTGGCTCCGCTCTTGGTCGGGCGACCAGGCTTCAAAGAAAGCTCTGGCAAACCTGCCCTTTCAGGGAGAGCATCTGTTTGGCCCACAATTGGATAAAAATATTAAGGATTTACGGGAGGGAAGAGTGCTTTCCCTCCAGAGCCAAAGCGGCGAGATCACCGTCGTAGGCAAGGTCCTGTCTCTTCTGGTCAGAAGAAGGTTTTTCGGGTGCCCAGCCCAGCGGGCAAGGCTGGGAAGGCGTTTACGGGCCGCAACAAGGGGCCCTGGCAGTGTAAGCCCGAAAAAGCGGAGGACAAGTCTGCCTTCGCATGATGGGTGGCCCCCACCTGCCTCAAGGGTGGGGGGCCGGTGTCTGGGGGTTGCAAGCAGCTTTCTGCCCCCAGAAAAGTCCTTCCCCTCAAACGGAAGGCTTCCGCAGAAGCGTTAGGAGGCACCTCTAGGCGCCAGTCAGGCGTTCAGCAGACAGAAGTCATCTTGAACGCCGGCTTGCCGGCTGGAGTACCTAGGTCTGATGCCGGGCACTGTACAGGCTGGGGTGTTCCTAACACCGAGCAAGCTTCTAATGCTTTAGGCAGGGCGAACCCTGTGATCGCGCCAGTGGTTCTCCTTACGGTTCTGTATACGGGTGTTGGGGCTCAGGAGGTCGACTTGCGAAGCGATACCTTACACCCAGAACACTCGGCTCCTGCGGAAGGCAATTTAGTCGCGGTGGGACAAATCTCCTCTATCCCTGGACAGGCCGATCAGGTCGGAGTGTCAGTCCCGGGGACCCTTGGTTTGGGGGATTCAGGTTCCGGCCCCAAAAGGGGGGAGAAGTTTTCTTCCCCTCAATTGGTCGATGTAGGTACCGGAACTGACAGCGATCAAGCTCTGACTGTCCCGTGGGACAGTAGGGCTGCGCCGCCCGGTTCTGGTTCAGTCGGTGAATGCCACGGAGGTGGCGTACGTAAACCATCAGGGCGGAACAAAAAGCGCAGCAACAACCGTGGAGGCGGCTCTGATCCGTCGGGGGGCAGTGTTTCACAGGCCTCGAGGGCAGTATCGGCTGCTGTGCATTTTTCCTCCTCTAAAGGCTCTACTGCGGGTCGTACGCGGAGTAGAGGTGGAAGAAATCCCGACAATCCGGGTAGCTCCGGCTTGGCCCCGGCGTCCTTGGTATACCGACGTAGTACGGATGGTAGCAGAGGTTCCGTGGCGGCTTCCTCTTCACGGGGACCTGCTGTTTCAGGGGCCCATCTTGCACCCTGATTTACCCTCGCTGGCTTTGACGGCTTGGCTATTTGAGTCCCAGGTATTGAGGGATAGGGGTGTCTCTGACTCCGTAATCCCTACAATGATAAAAGTATGTAAGAGTTCCTCACGTAAGATTTATCATGGGACCTGGAAGGCCTACATTACCTGGTGCGAGGCAGGGGGTTGGAACCCCCGCTCTTATAGAGTATCCAGAGTACTGTCATTTTTACAGCAAGGTCTGGACAAGAACCTGGCATTAAGTACGCTTAAGGGGCAGATTTCGGCCCTGGCGGTTCTTTTTCAATGGCCCTTGGCATCTCATTCATTGATCCGTACATTTGTACAGGAGGTACGTAATGTGGCTCCTCGGATACGGTCACCTTTGGCACCGTGGATTTGAATCTGGTGCTTTCTGTGTTGCAGAAATCGCCATATGAAAGGATTAGGGACATTCCCTTACAGTTATTGTCGCAGAAGGTGGCCTTTCTGGTAGCTATCGCATCCGCCAGGCGGGTGTCGGAGTTAGCAGCATTATCCTGCAAGTCACCTTACTTTGTCCTTCATAAGGACAAGGCAGTTTTGCGACCTTCCCCTTCATTTCTTCCGAAGGTGGTTTCTTCCTTTCATTTAAATGAGGATATTGTTCTCCCCTTATTGTGCCCGCACCTGTCGCATCCCAAAGAAGTTGAGCTGCATTATTTGGATGTGGTGAGGGCCTTGCGGGTGCATTTAAGTTCTACAGCTTCCTTTCGGAAGTCTCATTCTTTATTTTTGCTGACGGAAGGGTCGCGCAAAGGTATGGCGGCCTCGTCAGCTACCGTGTCTCGTTGGATACGGAAGACCGTGACTCATGCATATGAGATTCGGGGTAAGGTTCCCCCGTTTCCAGTCACGACTCATTCCACCAGGGCAGTTAGTACGTCCTGGGCGTTTAGACACCAAGCCTCGGTGTCTCAGGTGTGCAAAGCGGCTACTTGGGCCTCAGTGCACACGTTTACTAAGTTTTACAAAATTGATGTTGCAGCATCCTCGGATGCTGCTTTTGGCCGCAAGGTATTACAAGCGGCAGTATAGGCGCGGTTAGCGCCGCCTGAGAGGGCGTTTTTCTGTTGGGTACATTTGTTATGGTTTGCCCACCCCTCTTGATTGGCACTGCTTTGGGACGTCCCCATGTGTCATAAGAATTGCTGCGTCTGTCAGTGAACGGAAGAGAAAAAGGGATTTTTTGTATAACTTACCGTAAAATCCTTTTCTCTGAGTTCACTGACAGACGCAGCACCCACCCCTCTGTGTTGGTTTTGTACGGCTTGTTACGAACTGGTGTGCTGTACAGAGCAGGGGGATTATATGCTAAGGTGAGGACGGCCCCCTGGGAGGGGCCAACCTACACTTTTGTTTGTTTTGCCTAGGCTACTCCTAGTAGGAGGAGCATAACCCCATGTGTCATAAGAATTGCTGCGTCTGTCAGTGAACTCAGAGAAAAGGATTTTAGGATAAGTTATACAAAAAATCCCTTTTTTTTTTCCCATCACTCTAAAGCTTCGTACACACAATGCGAATTTCCGATGACAGAACATCCGTTTTTTTTGTTGGAAGTTTGTCTCATGTCGAAAGTAAAGAGCATACTAACAATACAAAATTTTCATTCAACGTCATGACGTAATGTGTTGCATAGCTTTGTATGTATTTTTCTATTTCTGAGCATGCGCAGTCGTGATCGTACATTTTTTTTTTTCGTGCGAAAACCGTCTAATGATACGAAAATTGGAGGTTGAGTTGTATGAAAAAAAAAAAATTATAGCCTGCACAACCAGCAGAAAAATCAAAATCTGCTTTCAAAAGGAGCATACTAACGGTAACAATTTCAGATAATCAGCCGCCAAACGAAAATTTCCATCCGAAATTGGCATAGTGTGCACAGGCCTTAAGTCCCAATGGTGAGCAAGAGTGAAAAGAGAGGGCAAATCTACCCAGCATTTCTAATCCTTCTCTACTCCATCCAAAAAGTGAAAAAATAGCTTTCGATAAACCAAAAGAAAAGACAAAAAAATAGAGATCTGACACCAACTTGAAGCTACCGCAGAATTTTGTTAAATGTGATTTGCATATAAAAACGTTAAAGGAAATGGCAACCTGAAATTCCAACCCCAGAACAAACCCAACACCTTTCCCCCCAATATACACAACCTCCCCAGCCCGGAAAGGTCAAACTCCCAACTCCCATCCGTTGGCCAACTCCACTGATTAGGGATAACTTGAGTACTCCATTGGTCCGGACTCCATCGAAGTTCAACCACAGTCTAGAGATAAAAAAACAGAAAAGAAAACCAAATAGCTTTCGATAAAAAAGTGAAAAACCTACCTCATCTC
>BLSH010319555.1:462527-479858 GCA_018402905.1 Glandirana rugosa | reverse complement strand
TACTCCAGGATGACGACTCCTCTCTGGCTGCACCTGAGCCTCCAGACCTCAAGGTCACCCCTCCCAGACTGGGGGCTCCCTCCCATGTGAGGCCTCCACAGCACCTCTGCTACGTTCTCCACTCTTCCACTCGAACTCCTCCCCCTGCTGGCAGATCACAGTATTTAAGGAGGCCGGCCCCCTGCCAATCCAGAGTGGGGATTGGTCAGGGCTCCTTAAGAAAATGACACCTCCTCATCCATCCCCTTTTCCAGACCCTTCTGGCCCCA
Organism: Glandirana rugosa; assembly: GCA_018402905.1. Classification (NCBI taxonomy): domain Eukaryota; kingdom Metazoa; phylum Chordata; class Amphibia; order Anura; family Ranidae; genus Glandirana; species Glandirana rugosa. Next base: position 479,589 of record BLSH010319555.1, on the reverse strand, counting down.
AAGGGGAGGAGTATCCAAGGGGAGTTCCTTCCTGCAATATTCAGCCCTCCCTGCGCCACTCCCCAGCCCAGATCTAAACAATCAGGCCTGCACTCACTGTCGGGCCTGACTAGATTTTACCTCTCCTAACAAAACTCACTACAAAAACGCACCTATCACAATGGGACGCTACAATTGCATACATGATTCCAAGTAGAAACAATGTGCTGTCATTATGTTACTGACGAAGGAGAGGTGCAGGCTGTCCAAAATTAGAGTTGCCACCATATCCCCTTAAAACCGAACGTAAGATGGTAATTAAACTCACTTGGTGCCTTATCTGCATTAGATTAGCCTCAGAACAACCTGTGTAATTCATATGTGTTCAGGTTTAAAGGGATGAGATAGCAACTCCATCCAATATCCACAGAAGGCTACAAAATGCTTATGGAGGTGACAACACTGACAAGACTCACGAAGACGGCACATGGTATCCGGTGTGACATACAGCCCAAGTCAGACAGGGTGTATCTGCCACGCAGGATCTTGAGGTTCTTGAGATAAATGAGTGACAGTGAAAGGTCTGTAGCAGCAAAGGGTTAAGCACTGGCCACACCTTGCTCCCCACCTGGGGTATAATTTTGACTTACCTGAGTGTAATCAGTGGTGATGCTGAGAGAGAAGCAGCAGGCTGTGAGTGAACATGCCAGCAGTACTGCAGCAGACCCAGCGAGGTCTGTCTGTTAGCCAGGAGGCTTATATTCATTTAATGGACTTTTGTTTTTGGGACTACGTTTTCTACCCCTGCGAGGGAAGTCTTTCTGTTTTCTTTATTTGCTGACCAAATGAACATGGGCAGGAAGCCCTTAACCTTGCATACGGCATTGGTTGGAATTATATACTTACATAGGTTGTTCACACCTAAATAGTACGAAATGAAAATCACTTCCAGAGCTAGAGAGGTCTTTAGTAGTTGGAAAATGGCAACAAGGTCATCAATGCCAGGCGGATGCTGCCCTCCACAGATGGGGTGATCCAATAGAGACTACAAAACAAAAATAAAGGAAGGCGCGCACACCTAGTGCATTACCAGATACATTTAACTCCTTAACAACCGCCCTATAGTCAAAAGATGGCTACTGGGCGGTTGCTTAACTCTGGGAGGGCGTACTATGACATCCTCCCATGAGCGCGCTTCTCGCGTGCCCCCTGGGGCGCGCACGCAGGAACAACCATGACCGCCGGGTCCAGGGGACCCTGCACATCATGGATCGCGGTGAATGGCCGCTGCGAGCGATCACATGTAAACAAGCCGGCGAAAGTGACGGCTTTTCTCTCCCCTCTCTGCACCGATCGGTGCATTGTGAGAGGAGAGGGGGAGAGAGGACATGCTGCAGCGCTGTGGGCAGGATGTGTAATGCCCACAGCACTGCTAAGTGACAGGCTGCAACCTCCACCATCCATCCAGCCTCACCCAGCCATGCTCACCCACCCAGCCATCCTCACCCCATCCATGCTCACCCATCCCTCCATCCATGCTTACCCACCCAGCCATCCTCACCCCATCCATGCTCACCCACCCAGCCATCCTCACCCCATCCATGCTCACACATCCAGCATCTTCACTCAGCCATGCTCACCCATCCAGCCATGCATGCTTACCCACCCATTCATGCTCACCCAGCCATCCATCCATGCTCACCCACCCAGCCGTGTTCACCCATCCATCGATCCATGCTCACCCACCCAGCCGTGCTCACCCAGCCATCTATCCATGCTCACATATCCATCCATCTATGCTCACCTAGCTATCCATCCATGCTCACCCAACCAGCTGTGCTCACCCATCCATGCTCACCCATCCATGCTCACCCAGCCATCCGTTCATGCAAACCCACCCAGCCATGCTCACCCATCCATCCATCCATGCTCACCCACCCATCCGTGCTCAGTCATCCCCATCCATGCTCATCCAAACGCATCCATGCTCAGTCATTCTAATCCATGCTCATCCATGCTCATCCATCTCCATCCGTGCTCAGTCATCCTCTTCCATGCTCACTCATCCTCTTCCATGCTCAGTCATCCTCTTCCGTGCTCAATCATCCCCATCCATGCTCATTCATGCACTGTCATCCCCATCCATGCTCAGTCATCCCATCTGTGCTCATCCATCCCCATCCGTGCTCATCCATCCCCATCCATGCTCAGTCATCCCCATCCACGGCTCATCCATCCCCATCCATGGCTCATTTGTGCCTCATTCATGCTCATCCATACCACATAAGTTCTCATCCGTGACACATCCATGCCACTAAAGTGTCCATCCGTGCCACTACACTGCCCATTATTGCCACTACAGTGCCCATCCATGCCACTACAGTGCCCGTCCATGCCACTACACTGCTCATCTGTGCCACTACACTGCCCATCCATGCCACTACAGTGCCTATCCGTGCCACCACAGTGCCTCACAAAAGTGTAAAAGGTAGTCAAATTAGATTTGAAATGTATGCCCCTAGAACACCTGACGGTGTTCCCTGCATGTTGGGCCTCTGTATGTGGCCAGGTTGTGTAAAAGTGTCACACATGTGGTATCGCCATACTTGGGAGGAGTAGCAGAATATTTTTCGGGGTGTAATTTTTGCTAGGTACATGCTGTGTGTTAGAAATATTGTATAAATGGACAACTTTGAGTAAAAAAAAAAATTGCGCTTTCATTTTCTTTCCACGTTTTCCAAAAACTTGTGGAAAAAAATTACATGTTCAAAAGACTCCTAGAATATACGTTGCTTTCCAAAATGAGGTCATTTTTTGGGTGTTTCAATTGTCCTGGTGCTCCAGGACCTTCAAAAGTGCAAGAGGTAGTCAAGAAATTATATGTGTAATTTATGCTCCTAGAACGCCTGATGGTTCTCCCTGCATGTTGGGCCTCTGTATGTGGCCAGGCTGTGTAAAAGTCTCACACATGTGGTATCGCCATACTCAAAAGGAGTAGTAGAATGTGTTTTGGGGTGTAATATGCATATGCTGGGTGTGAGAAATAACCCGTTAACATATGACAATTTTGTGGAAAAAAAAATTCTTCAGTTTGCAAAGAATTGTGGGGAAAAATTGCAACTTCAAAAAATTCACCATGCCTCTTACTAAATACCTTGGAATGTCTATTTTCCAAAAAGGGGTAATTTGGGGGGTATTTGTACTTTTCCGGCTTGTTAGGGTCTCAGGAAAGGATTGATCAATATTCAGTGATTGGCACCATAGCTTGTAGACTCTATAACCTTCACAAAGACCAAATAATATATACTAATTTGTTTTGTTTTCTTTACCAAAGATATGTAGCAGTATACATTTTGGCCAAAATTTATGAAAAAAAATTACTAATTTGCAAAATTTTATAACAGAAACAAAGAAAAATTCATTTTTTAAAAAAAAATTATTAATTATAAGGAAAAAATAAAAAACCCAGTGGTGATTAAATACCACCAAAAGAAAGCTCTATTTGTGTGAAAAAAGGTACAACATTTCATATGGGTACAGTGTTGCATGACTGAGTAATTGTCATTCAAAATGTGAGAGCACTGAAAGCTGAAAATTGGTCTGGTTGTTAAGTGGGTTTAAGTGCCCAGTGGTCAATGGGTATTTAGAGTAAAAAAAGATATTCACAAGAGTGGCAGCCTACAATGGGCCATCAAAGAACACCATGACATAGATGCGGACACAACGCAGGTAGGCTGACGCGTTTCGGGGGCCCCTTTGCACCTACCTGCGTTGTGTCCGTATCTATGTCATTGTGTTCTTTGATGGCCCATTGTAGGCCGCCACTCTTGTGAGTATCTTTTTTTACTCTTAATACCCATTAAATTTATCTGGTAATGCACTAGGTGTGCGCGCCTTCCTTTGTTTTTGTTTTGTGGGTTCACACCTATGCGAATTGGATGCGGTTTCAACCACATCCAATTTGCAGGACACTTGAAAACATATTGTGTTCAATGTGTCCAGTTCACATAGTTGCGGTGCATTCGCAGTCCGCATTGCACAGAAAACGTGTGCGTTTTCTGTGCAATGCGGTGCGAATTCCCAGCCCATTGTGTTCAATGGGAGCGCATCTGACACGGAGATGTGCTCCGCATTGACCAGGGCTCCTCTCCCTGCTCACTGCACCAACCCCCTCCCTTTCCTGTCAGCCAATGCACTGTGAGATCGGACAGGAGACGCTGAACAGCACCTCATGTCCTTCTCACAGGCATCGGGGGTGGAATTTGCACCGGACCAGACTTCTTCTATGATAACTCCTCTTTTCCATGGATTCCAACCAGAAGCAATGTGCCATCACAGTTCTTGATGCTGCAGACTGTCCAACATCCACAGAAGGTTATAGAATATTTCTGGAGATGACACATTTGACAAGACATTGCTCTTGTCAATGGTGTCATTGCCATAAACATTGTTTGGACAGTCTGCACCCCTCTTTTGTCAAGAACTCAATGAATGCTTGAGGCTTCTGCTTGGAATCTATTGAGTTCTTGACAAAGGAGGGGTGCAGCCTGTCTGACATCCACAGGAGGCGACAGAATGTTTATGAAGATGACACCATTGACAAGAGCAATTGTCATTGCTGACTGAATGGTGTCATCGCTCTTGTCAATGGTGGTATCACCATTAACATTCTGTAGTCTTCTATGGATGTTGGATAGCCTGAAACCTTTGTTCATCAATAACTTAATGACTGAACAATGCTTCTGCTTGGAATCCATTGAGTCCTTGACAAAGGAGAGGTGCAAACTGTCTGACATCCACAGAGGGCTACAGAATGTCAGTGGAGATGACACCATTGACAAGAGCAATGTCTTGTCAATGGTGTCATCTTGAAGGAAGGGTGCAGGTTGTCCTACATGCAAGGACCGCTACAGAATGTCTATGGAGATTAAACCATTCACAACAGTCACCAATGACAAGACATTGCTCTTGCCAATGGTGTCATCTCCATAATCATTCTGCACCCTTCTGTGGATGTTGGACAGCCTGTACCCCTCCTTCATCAATAACCCCATGACGACACATTGCTTCTGGTTGGATTCCATTACTTACTTGCAATGAAAAAGAAGAAAGTTTGCTATAGAGGAAGAGTTTCTTTACCAACATGTGGAATTTGAACGATATATGTAATTTAATAAAAAAAGTCATGGCCACTTTTGCATTACTTTGCGGTTCAGCCCTCATAAAAATAGATCATTTGCTCCTGTTAAAATATGTTCCTGATGAAGTCTTACTGATGACAAACTGTGTTAAATGGGGAGCATGATGTATCAGCATTAAGGGCCGTATACACAGGCCAAATATCTGGTGGTATGGGCCGGTTCAATAGAAACTGACTGGTTCAATAGAAACCAACATTCAGCCTGTGTGTACGGCAGCCAGTCCAACAGAAGCCGGCCAGGCTGCTGGTTTCTGTCAAAGATGCATGACCGAGATAGGTCTGCCGATCGGCATCCAATGAGTGCTCTCAGCCAACCAGTGTGTTCTGGCAGGGGGCTGCCCCCTTGTCAGAACATAATAGCTCAATGGGGAGATCGCTGTACTAACATCGGATTGTTAGCACAGGATCTCCTCCTGAGTTCTTCCATTTTTTTCCTTCAGCCCGAAAAAAGCTGATAGTGTGTAACTCTTGGGAACTGTGCGCGAGGATCTGTATACTGAGCGATCATTACCAGTTCTATTGTAGCACTGTATACTTTTTTTCCTATTTTTTCTATTTTTGGAGGATTTTATGAAGTTTTTATACTATGCGAGTTCTTCTTGCAATATTGAATATGCCGTCACCGGTATGGTTTGCTGATATATCCGGATTCACCGGGTTGTGGACCTGATGAGGGTACTGCTTAGAGAGGATTGTAATAAGCACATATGACCTACTTTTATATAAGCCTATGAGGTGTATTTAGTCTCTATTACACTATAATAGTTTTCCATGGAATAACATCTGTGAACTTTTACCAGGATATACCGTTATCAAGATGGCACTTCAAAAATGGAAATTTAAATTGATTTCCATTTTCTTCAAAGAACTGAGTGAGCTCTGGCAGGGTGTCTAAGATACTTTATACAAAAAAAAAAGAGAACACAAAGGGGTTCATCTGGCACCAGGCACTATATAATGATTAATTTAAACAATCTCATTTTAATCTCCAAGTAATAAAATGAAAGGGATTCCAGTTTTCTCAAAGATACATTTATGGCTCAGGAAGATGGATTGTACAGTATTAAACGTTCATTGTTACCAATAACTCAGGCGTGCAGACCTTAATTGAGAGATTTAAAAAACACGCTTTAAAGTTGGCTTTTTTGGCAAAGACACAATCGTTTCCCTGTATTTATTTATCTTTCTATTAAGTGCGTAAAGTTTTCATGACATGCCAAGTAACCCAGTGAAAGTCAAGATCTCCTCCATAAAATTGCTCCTTGAGAGATTGTGTGATGCTAATACCAATAAACTAGTTTTTAAGAGCTCGAGGAAGTAGCTGTTGAAGACATAAGGGGTTTTTATTACGAATACGAATTGTATTTGCTTTTATTCATGGTCTAAGTCTACAGCCATAAAAAAATACTATATGGCTAAAAGGTTAACACTTGAACATTACACCTACCTACCTAAATGGTTGAGTTAGGGGGTAGTGGTTACTGCTGCCCCAGCCAGAAAGTTGAGGGCTAATTGTACTTCCCGGGTTTTCCTTGGCAGGTTTTCCTGGGTCTGACCCCTGGTCCTGTGTGATATAAAAGGGGCAGAGGCCCAGACCCAAGGGGGGCCTCAGGGATTTGTGGTGCTGTTCTGTTGGTTCAGTTGGTCTGACTCGTTCCTTGCTGTTACCTGAGCATGGATTCCCAGTGATGTGCTGAAGTTGGAGTTCCCACTGCCTAGGAGGATCGCTGGGGCTTGCAGTCTCTCCTGAAGACACCAAAGATGGACTCTTTCTTGCGTATGTGGGACAGCCACAAGCCTAAGTTAGGGGCAAGAGATTAGGGATGGGCAAATGGTTCGGCCCGAGCATGAGTTCAGGCCGAACATTTTGCCTTTTCAGCTGTTCACTGACGGCCTGACGGCCATCGCCCTGACGAACACCTTGCAATGCACTGAGCGCTGCACAGTGCATTCTGCACCCTGAGTGGGCAAAGCTCTGCCCAATCAGGGCTCAATGTAAGCTGGTTGTTAAGAAGCAGGGCCGGGAAGCCAGCTGCGGCGTTCTTAACAACCGACGAGTCATCATCTGTCAATGGGTTTCACCGCTGAATAAAAAAAAAGTGCTGGTTAAGAAATAAAGAAAAAATGTGGGCCTGGTATGGATTTAGAGGGGAACCCCACAGCAAAAAAAAAAAAAAAAAAAACTGCGTGCCCCCCCCCCCAAAATAAATATCGGACCATAGGGGCATGCAGCCTGGCAGGTCAGGAAAGGGGGGGACCAGCGAGCACCCCTCCCCAACTGAAGTATACCAGGCAACATGCCCTCTACATGGGGGAGTGGGTGCTTTGGGGCAGGGGGGATCTGCCCCCCCCCACCCCAGAGCGCCTTGTCCCCATGTTAACAACCGTTGCTGGTGGTTGCCAGGGTCTGCAGGCGGGGGGCTTATCGGAATCTGGAAGCCCCCTTTAACAAGTGGACCCCCAGTTCACGGCCCCCTTCTCTCCATGCGAATAAGTATCCCTACCCATTCACCAGAAAAATGTAAACAAATAATAAAAACAAGAGACAAGTTTTTGACAAATCCTTTATTAAAAAATAAAAAAATAGTGTCCCTCAATGTAAATCCATCCCCAGTCACGCCGCCCGCCGATCCGAAAAAAAACACTCCGCCTTCTGGGACGGCCTCCAATCAAATGCCTCCTCTGTGCTTTGACAGTTCTTATATAGGTAAGGGGCAGGGCCACCTGGCAACATCACCTGGTGGCCTCACCCCCTTGTGACGTGACAGGCCCAGCACCAGTCCGTTAAGTCAGAATGGGCAGTGCCACCAGGTGATGCAGCCAGGTGGCCCTGCCCTTTACCTATATAAGATTTGTCAAAGCTCAAAGGAGGCATTTGACAGGAAGCCGCCCCAGAAGGCAGAGTGTTTTGGGTTTTTTTTTAGGTCAGCAGGCGGCGTGATTGAGTAGGCGTACTATCCATACACATTCACATGCGGGGAGGGCCCGGGATCTAGGATTTCTGATTCCGATAAGCCCCCTGTACGCAGATCCCCATGTTAAGGACATGTGACCTGGTATGGTTTGGGGGGGGGTAGCGCTCACTCATACCCCCCTTTCCTGACCTGCCAGACCGCATGACCGGATAAGGGTCTGGTATGGATTTGGGGGGGACCCCACGTCATTTTTTTCTTTATTTTTTCAATAGGTTCCAGCAATTGTAACCATGAGTCATTTTAACTGCTTCTGGACCGCAAACGTACATTTACTGTGGCAGGGCAGCCCGGCTGCGCAAAATCTCGTACCTGTGCGTAATTTTGTGCACGTGGTGTTGGGGGCACGCTTGCGTGCCGCCGGAGCACCGCTCCCGCTGTAATCGGGCACAGCAGGAGCCAGTCAGCGGGTCCAGCGGCCACGATGGCCGCCTCGACCCACCGATCTTTCTGTGGAGAGACGGATCAGCAGTGTGAATGTAAACAAGGCACACCGCTGATCTGTCAATGGGGGAAAGCAAGATCTTGAGTTTCAGCTAAGCTGACACACAATTTCTGCTTTTCTCCAGTGTGACACTCTCCCCAACAGTTAGAAAGCACCTCCCTAGGACACACTTAACCATTTGATCACCCCTAGTGTTAACCCCTTACTGCCAGTGTCATTTTTAGCACTGATCATTGTATTGGTGTCCCTGGTCCCCAAAAAGTGTAATTTGGGGTCAGATTTGTCCGCCACAATGTCGCTGTCCTGCTAAAAAGATGCAGATCGCCGCCATTACTAGTAAAAAATAAATAAATAAATAAAAATGCTATAAATCGATCCCGTAGTTTGTAGACGCGATAACTTTTGCGCAATCCAATCAATAAATGCTTATTGGGATTTTTTTACGAAAAATATTTCGCAGAATACATACTGGCCTAAACTGATGAAGAAATTCGATTTTTTTTTATTTTTTTTTATTGGGAATGTTTTGTAGCAGAAAGTAAGGAATGTTGTTTTTTTATTCAAAAGTAGCGGTCTTTTTTTGTTCATAGCGCAAAAAATAAAAACCGCAGGGGTGATCAAATGCCACCAAACAAAAGCTCTATTTGTAGGAAAAAAAAGGACAACAATTTTATTGGTACAGCGTCGCACGACCGCGCAATTGTCAGTTAAAGTAACGCAGTGCCATATCGCAGAAAATGGCCTGACCATGAAGGAGGGTAAATCTTCTGGGGCTGAAGTGGTTAAATGAGATTTGACTAGTTTTTTTTTTTTTTCTTTAGAAATTTCATTTTTGCTGCAGCATGTTCTATACAAGACACATGACACACTTGTCTTTGTACTCCTCACCTGGTTGCCGCCACACACGCTTGACACCATCTGAACCAAATAAGTTTATCTTGATCTCATCAGACCACAGGACATGGTTCCAGTAATCCATGTCCTTAGTCTGCTTGTCTTCAGCAAACTGTTTGCGTGCTTTCTTCTGGGGCGACAGCCATGCGGCATATGGTCTGAACATTGACAGGCTGACCCCCCACCCCTTCAACCTCTGCAGCAATGCTGGCAGCACTCATACATCTATTTCCCAAAGACAACCTCTGGATATGACGCTGAGCATGTGCACTCAACTTCTTTGGTCGACCATGGCGTGGCCTGTTCTGAGTGGAACCTGTCCTGTTAAACCGCTGTATGGTCTTGGCCACCATGCTGCAGCTCAGTTTCAGGGTCTTGGCAATCTTCTTATAGCCTAGGCCATCTTTATACAGAGCAACAATTCTTTTTTTCAGATCCTTAGAGTTCTTTGCCATGTTGAACTTCCAGTGACCAGTATGAAAGAGTGAGAGCGATAACACCAAATTTAACACACCTGCTCCCCATTCACACCTGAGACCTTGTAGCACTAACAAGTCACATGACACCGGGGAGGGAAAATGGCTAATTGTGCCCAATTTGGACATTTTCACTTAGGGGTGTACTAACTTTTGTTGCCAGCAGTTTAGACATTAATGGCTGTGTGTTGAGTTATTTTGAGGGGACAGCAAATTTACACTGTTATACAAGCTGTACACTAACTACTTGTAGCAAAGTGTCATTTCTTCAGTGTTGTCACATGAAAAGATAGAATAAAATATTTACAAAAATGTGAGGGGTGCACTCACTTTTGTGAGATACTGTATATAGTGTAGATCATGGTTTCTCAACCAAGGGTTCCATGAAACCCCGGTTCCTCCAGAGGTTGCTAGGGGTTCCTTGAGCACTGAGCAATTTCTGCCTCTCGGATAAGTTCCCAATGACATCATTGATATTTTTAGCTATACGTAAAGGGGTAATTGTTCTCATTGACCACAAATGTAAGGAGCATTCTTCCCACTATCAGATTAATGTATCATGAGTTGTAGTTATAATTTTTAGCAGGGGTTCCATGAGACCAGAATGTTATTTCAAGGGTTCCACTGTTAAAAAGTTTGTGAAACGCTGGTGTAGATGTTGAGTTTCTGAGCCCAGCGGATTCGGGGGGGGTCAACGGGGCTATTCCTCCCCCTGAGAAAATAGTGAGATGGTCGGCGGCTGGCGGATGAGTGGGTGGCCAGGCTTGCCAGTAAGCGGGCCGGCAAGTGAGCAGAGCGAGCGGGCAAGTGACAACCTGTATCTGGTGGCAGGCAATGGTGGCAAGTGACAACCTGTATCTGGTGGCAGGCAATGGTGGCAAGTGACAACCTGTATCTGGTGGCAGGCAACCTAGCAAGTGACAAGCTGCATCTGGTGGCAGGCAATGTGGCAAGTGACAGTGGCAAGTGACAAGCTGCATCTGGTGGTAGACAATGTGGCAAGTGACACGCAGCATCTGGTGGCAGGCAATGTGGCAAGTGACAGTGGCATGTGATAAGTTGCATCTGGTGGCAGGCAATGTGGTAAGTGACAAGCTGAATCTGGTGGCAGGCAATGGTGGCAAGTGACAATCTGTATCTGGTGGCAGGCAATGGTGGCAAGTGACAGTGGCAAGTGATAAGTTGCATTTGGTGGCAGGCAATGTGGCAAGTGACAATCTGTATCTGGTGGCAGGCAATGTGGCAAGTAACAAAGTGAATCTGGTGGTAGTCGACGGTGGCAAGTGACACACTGAGGGCTCCCGCTGACTCTGCATTATGGTGAGTTGAACTATTTCATTTTATATTACAATGTAATATAGGAAATAATGCGCTTCAATCATCCTGACACCATATCAACCATGGTGCCATGATGATTGAAGTGCCAACACCAGCCATTGCCCCAACAAATTGCCCGTGGAAAACCTTATTTTCTGGCAGTGCCCCTCCCGAGACTAAACTCTGGATCCGCCCCTGTCTAGGCTTTAATGGCTTCTCATGATAAAAGGGTTAAGACATTTTTACCCTTCTATCTTTATAGTTTACGAAGCAACTTTTGGCCATAATATGTTTAAACTTCACTCCCCTCTCTGTCATCACTATCTAATTATCCACCACTTTGAGAAAACTACTCAGCCTTGAGATTAACCTCTCCCGAGGAGCCAGCCGACCTGTTGCTCTGGATACAAGGACGGGGCTGTCATTGTGCCAGAGAAGCACACCTTCTGTGGCAGGCTAAGAGCCTTCTATGCTCTCAAATACTTTCTCATTTCATCATTTCCTTTTCTTGTTATATGTTATATTAGTTACCCGGCCTTCATGCACAACGTCAGACGTTTCTAAGCTGAACATCTCTGGAATGCTTCATATGAATACCGGTCCTCCCGAATATCTGGGCACGTACATTTGATACTAATTGCTTTTCGCAGAAACGGTAGGTCGCCCTGACCGCATGAAGTTATTCAACAAACCTTCAGCAGGTTAAGTCTCCTGGGTTAATGAAGGAAAGACAGAAAACACACGACAGACCGTAGCAGAAATCACATTCAACTTTATAAGGGTGTTCAGCCAGATCATAAAAATACAAGATGCAGGATGGTTTTACTAGTTTCTACATGACAATTAGATATATCGATCAGTATATAGGTTTACACGTCAACATAAAATTCATATACATACTTCTTTTTTAAAAAAAGGACAGCAATAACATTCTAAAAATGAATAAAAAAAAATGATTTTTTTTGCATCTTCCTTTTCACATAAGAAGAAAAAAAAGCAAATATTCTCCAGGACCTACAAACTAACAGCATGACTTTTTTGGTTTAACCCATCGCTGCCAGCGCAAACTAGTCATCTATGTAGCAGCAAAAAGGTGGTTAAAGGCAAAAGATCAGAATCGGCCTTGTGGCCCAGGCATCTGAAGCATCAGATCTGTCAGTCCTTGTTCCCTGGGAAGCAGGTACCAAGCACTATTACAAGGTATACTTTAAAACATCAGCTTTTAAAGGCTGTTGTAACCTTTGCAGTGATTACATACATGGTGCAAAACACTATATGGCCAAAATTTGTTGATATTTGACCATCACATATGGGCAAAAGTAAGTGGACCACACTCCATATGAGTTCAGATTGGTACTGGTAATGCTACAGCATACAAAGACTATTTAGACAACCGAGCGCTTTAAGTCTTGGGGCAACAGTTTGGTGAAGGACCTTTTTTGTTTCAGTATGACTGTTGACCCTGTGTACAAAGCCAGTTCCATAAAGACATTGCTTGAGGATTCTGGTGTGGAGGACCTCAAGTGGCCTCCACAGAGCCTTGACCTTATCCCTACTAAACACCATGCAATGAACTGGATGAACGCTGAACCAGGTCCATGATAAAACATGGTTTAACCGGTTGACGTTGAGTAACTTGATTGGCCTGTACAGAGCCCTGACCTCAACTCTACTGACCATCTTTGGGATGAATCAGAACACAGAATGGGAGCCACATCTTCTCATCCAATTTTAGTATTTCACCTCAGCCATACTGAACACCTTTGGGATGAATTGCAATGCCAACTGTGAGCCAGGTCTTCTCATACAACATCAGTACCTGACCTCACAAATGGGCACCAATTCCCACAGACTCTCCAAAATCTTGTGAAAATTCTTCCCAGAAGAAACAAGGCTGTTATATCCATAAAGGGGGGGGCATCTCCATATTAATGGCCATGGTTTTGGAATGGGATGTCCAACAAGTTTCTGTAGGTGTGATGGTCAGATGTCTACAGATTTTTGGCTATATAGTGTAGGTAGATTATCATTCTCAATGCTCGTACATTTCCAATGCCCAATGGACGACCGCAGCAGGAGGATTAAGGCACTGCCCTGTTCCGGTCGCCATTAAAAATGGTGTTTAATAGCCAACCATTATACAGAAAGCACGGCATTTAATTGGCTTCAACCCTTTTGCTACGCTAAAACCTGACAAATTGATAGTGCACCTCTGATTTTGTTCCAGGACTGTGTATCGCAGGTAAAGTTGCAGATTAAATAGGTAGTTTCAAAAGTCCCTGTGAAATGATGTGGGGGGTTCTTGTCAGGTAGATAAAAGGCAACGTATACTGTATAACACAAGTGTCGTGCAACATAGTTAAAAACCTAATAACAATTTACCCGGAGCTATGCAACCCAGAGTAAGCAGTAGGCTAGACACAACTCTGGCAAGCTTTTAGCAGCACATGTGTAGCTAAAGGAATATAATCAGCTGCTAAAATCTTGTAGCTAAATGATAAAAATGCTTACATATATTTACATCTTAGGTAGTTATTTGGCACTGTGAGGCTCTCATGAATATCACAAAGCAAAGCAGAAATAAAAGGCAACGGTTAACAACTTTTAAATGTAGAGCATGTTATGTAAAGGTAGACAGGTAGTTGGCATTTTACGTACTGATAGGATCGTATGTACTATTTTCACTCAGACCCAACTTGTGTCAAATTGCTTAATCTCCATGAGCTTCACATGACCCAACAGGGGTTTCGGAATAACACTTGTTCTTTTCAGAGAGAGCTGCAACTCATGTGTTTCCCAGGCTCCTGACCAGGTGTAGGAACCAATTTATTAAATATACAAATAAGAAAGAAGTTACATTATGTCTTGTTGTGTGTAAGCTTTAGAGAGCTTTAGTGCAGTCTACATTTTTTTTTCTTAGCTTTGGATAGAGTAAAGAATGGCTTAGAACCTCTGGATTTTTTTTCTATGTCACATTGAGGAGATTCCCCTTTACTTCCTGTCCTGGAGACAGAGAAGAATGTGCAATGACCTCCCAGTGACCACTCTCTAAAACAAGCTTTTTACCACAAAGGAACCCTTGCAAGAATTTCCAGGTCTCAGGGAACCCCTGCTAAAGTTAGTCCACTGGTGGTCATTGTAAAAATACCCCTTACATTGGTGGTGGTCAGTGGGAACAATGCTCACCTTGAAGTGGTGGTCAAAATGCCACCTTTACAGTCATGCCTCTAGCTCTGCCAAGTGGTGTTGGACCTGGAACTATGCAGGCACCATCACATAGGACAGTGATGGTGAACCTTGGCACTCTAGATGTTTTGGAACTACATTTCCCAAAATGCTCATGCACTCTGCAGTGTAGTTGAGCATCATGGGAAATGTAGTTCCAAAACATCTGGGGTGCCAAAGTTCACCATCACTGACATAGGTGGTTAGTTATCCACAGCTCAAGGAACCCCTGGCCACCTCTGGAGGAACCCTAGGGTTCCACAGAACCCTGGGTGAGAATGGCTGGTCTAAAAGAAAGAGAAATCCGCTGTCACCATTCTACAATTACTCCTGTTGTGGTGGCAAATGTGGAATTTTTGATTTATCATTCTTTCTGTTTCAGTGACAATCAAGTGAGTACTAAGCTAGGGGACATTGGGGCTAATGGCCCTGAGTGGAGATGTTTCAACATTCAGGCATCAACCAGAGCAGGACCTGCAGTCAAACACTGGCTAGGTGTTAAATAGCTATCTGTTCCCGGTTGAGGCCTGCTATCACAGCATCTGTCAATGGGGAAGTCTTCAAGGACCAAATTCCTTGGCAGCTATGAGATGTCAAGTGACTGGATGCCCTGACTCATAAAGGAAGCAGAAGCTGGAAGATGTGAAAAGATGTGTCCCAATACTTCATGTTATTTAGGAACACTTATCTTTCCCTATATCCATTAATAGCTGTGGGACCATGGCACACTTGGACCTGTTATGCTTTATTTACACCACATAAATATGTCTCTACCACAAAAGGGCTAGTTCAGTAGCGTAACTATAGCCAGAACAGCTCACGCAACTGCTAGGGGGCTTGCAGTTGGGAAGGGGCCTCACTAGGATGGTTGTCTGATGTCTCAATTCCAGAAGAGCTGATGTCAGATGAACAGGATCATGACGTGAGCTAATCATAGATCTTTGCATCCTACCATCTGTGAGTAGATTTATTGGCTTCAGAACTTCTAATCAATCTGGCCAACACAGGATTGTATACGCCTGCGACGATCAGTTAATGCTTAAAAGTGCTGATCAACTATTGAGTAGCTTGCTGCAGAATTATACATACTTCATGCTGTGCCAACTGACATTTCCAGGTCTGAGAGAGACGGGGGTCCCGGGGGGTGGGGGGGGGGGTGGTTCATCAAAAAATAGCTTTAGGGCCCCATGAATTGTAGTTATGCTCCTGGGCTAGTTGGTGGTGTTTGCCCCGCAAGCCATAGATTCCAAGTCCATCCCTGGCAGCAATGGCCACCAGTTCAAATACAGAGGGCAAATCTCCCCAGTGTGGCCACAGACCACAGAAACATATCTAAAAGAGGTTCCAAGCCATCATCTATAAATTATAAAAACTTTTTTTGGCTTCAGATACCCTTTTATAATGATGCGATCATAAAAGGAAACAGACTGTGATGCCTGTGGATGGTCAGAAATGCAATGCTGAATGCACATATTCTCATCATGTGCTTCCAGCTGGACAGAGAACTAGAGCCCAATTTACACAATCATATTTACAGGATACTCAATAAATATTAGCTTAACGATTGAGAAACGTATTATTGGCTTTTCAAACAGCCAAAGAGCTGGAGGTCACAGCGACATAGCAATGCACTTTCAGTGTAAGATTGATGCCATGTGAAAAGCTACAAATATTAAAAAAACAAAACCCCATGTAGAAAAACATCTCACGAATGACGAAATTTCTCTGCAAAGTGTTATTGACAAACTGCAGAAAATGCATCATTAAAATAACCTTGCTGAAGGTTTCCTACGTCCTCTCTACCTAGAGGACATGTTTTCAGAATTTAGATAGGGCAATGGCTTATAAACGGAGTACAATAATTTCCCCATATAATCTTGAAAATATGTGGTAGACCTTTATGTTGTATAACCAACCAAATTTCAATGAGAGATATGAAACCTTGACTCAAACATAACATTAAGAAGGATGGCTAACGAGTAAACGTTGGACACACATTTTTGTTGCCTAATGAATTATCAATGCTACCTCCTTGAATCTTACTATACCTTATAAAAAGAACTGTTATATGGCCAAAGTTGTGTGGACACTCATCACATCTATTATGAGACCAAACGTATGTGGCCATCCTTTCAAATAACTGAGTTCAGGTGCTTCCAGTGAGAGGCACTGTTAATGCCACAAGACATTTTAGACAATTGTGCTCTTCTAACCTTGTGACAACAGTTTGGGGAAGGACTTTTTCTGTTCTAGATTCTCTGTGGCTAAAGCCAGCTCCATAAACACATGGTTTGATAAGTTTGGTGTGGAGAAACTTGAGTGTCCTGCACAGCCTTGACCTCAACCCTACTGAGCACCTTTTGGGATCAACTGGAAAGCTGATTGTGGGCCAGGTCATCTTGTCGAAGATCAATACCTGACCTGAGCACAAATTACCACCCACACATTTCAAAATCTTGTTGAAGGCCTTCCAAGGAGTAGAGTAAATGTTACTGATTAGGAATTTGCTCTGGAGGAGGTCAGTACTGATGGGGGGGTGGTTTGCTCTGGGGGG
>BLSH010319555.1:435922-448010 GCA_018402905.1 Glandirana rugosa | reverse complement strand
AAAGGCTCACAATAAACTTTGCAAACCTTGACTTAATCAGGCCAGTTTTTGGAGTTTGTGCATGGGTACTGGCAGGTGCACAGATGACATTCTGAAAATCAACTGCATTCACATAAATAATGAGTTACTGTATGGCTATATATACACAGTGATTTCAATACGCTACATGAAACTGCATTAAAGGTCATGGTAGAGACATGTCTGGTGATTGATATCTTTGATGAAAACTGTAAAAACAAATGACAACACACTCCATCAGACAGCGGTATCTCACACACATAGCTCAGATGAAAGGAGCAATGTGTTCCCATAGTGCAACATTCTGCTTACAGCCATTGCTATGGCCCTGGTTATTTATTTTTACACTATATGACCAAAGGGGCTTCTGACCATCATGCCTTCATATATGTCCAAAATGATGAGGACATCCCTCCAAATGATGGAATTTATGTGTTTCCAGTGAAGTGTATTGTGCTCTTTCCACATTGTGGCAACATATTGGTAAGGGCCCTTCTCTGTTTCACCATAACTGTGCCCCTCTGTACAAAGCCAGCTCCATAAAGACATGGTTTGACCTGTTTGGTGTAGGCCACCCTTTCTCAACCTTTTAAACAAAAATGACTATACTTACAACTCACCATGATACATTAGTGTGATGGTCAGTGGGAAGAATGTTCCTTACATTCATGCTCATTAGGAAGAACTACCCTCTTACAGATAGCTAACAAGATCAATGGTGTCAGTGGGAGCTGATTTAAAAGGCAAAAATTTCTCATTACTCAAGGAAACCCTAGCAAACTCTGGACAAACCCTAGTTGAGAAACCCTGGTTTAGAGAAAGAGCCCTGACCTCAGTCCTACTGAAACTTGGTGGGCCGGCTTCGGCATAGGCAGACCATGATGTACTGTGTGCCTCAGGAGGTTCAGGGTTAGAGGCCCTTCTCTTTGGAAGATTGGCCATACTGTACCCTCTGTGCTCTCTTTTGTGTGCTGTGGTTCACTGTTTGTGTTCACAGGGTTTTTTTTGACAAATCACTGTACTAAAAAACTTTAAAAAAAACACCCTTTGGATGAATTGGAATGCTGATGCTGAAACAGGTCTTCTTAACATCAACATCAGTACTTGACCTCACACATGTGCACACATTCCCACAGACACACCAAAATCTTGTGAGCAATAACAGGTGTGCAGTGCTTCAACAGGGAATAAGTATTAGATTCAAAAGGTAGTCCCAAATCCACCTGGCGGGTGCACAGACCAAGACGTTCCTCAAACGTCCAAATCATGAATATGTATAGAAGGTCGGCACTCCAAAACTCCACAGCTGTGACCAAGACGGCTTGTCCCGCCGAAACGCATCTGCTGTTCATGTATCATCTCTGAACTTATCAATAAATGTACTGCATTGGAGTTTTGGAGTGCCGACCTTCTATACATAACCAAAATCTTGTGGTAAGCCTTCCCAACAGAGTGGAGGCTGTTCTAGCCACAAAGGGGACAACGTCATATTAATGTCCACAGTTATAAAATCCGTCTTCCAGCTCATATAGGTGTGATGGTCAGGTTTCCACAAACATTTGGCCATATAGTGTAGTGTGCTGTTTTGGGGAATAATTAGGGATGAGCTAAGGTGTGGGCTAAACTCAATTGATAGGGAAAAGATGCAGAGAAAAAAGGGGGGGTGTGGGTGCTCTGGTGTACTGTCTGGGGTGGTGGTGGAGGGATGGCACTTCAGGCAGCACTTTCAAGAGGAGAAGCGACTCTAGAAGTAAGGTCAATAAGGAAAAAGGGACCTCTAAGTGCAGTATATTCAGGTTTATTCCAGCACACAAATGGTTCAAAAACACTTACAAGATAGAAGATTTAAAGGGCATGTAGTAATAGTCCAATGGGGGTTCCTAGTCCTTCCTATGGATGGAGACAGGGTGACTTCTGGAGAAGAGAGAGACAGCCGTCTCTACGTGCAGTATTTACAGGTTTAGTGTGGTACAGAGAGGGTTAAACACACCTACAAGTTGATGATAAAAATGCAGCATTCAATGTAGAGTCCTCTATAGGATTCCTTGTCCTTTTGCCGTCTGCAGGTGGAGAGTGGGATGAGCCATCCTGCAGCTGTCAAAATCTCCAGTGTCTAGCAGGGGAGAGGAGGCAGTGAGTTCCAGGTTCCGCGCGTGGAGCACACAAGGCTGATGGCGTCAGTGGAGAGAAAAGTGGATGGTAACGCGTTTCAGAGCATGCACGGCTCCTTCATCGGACCAACACCCATGTATGTGCAGTGGACTTATGAGAGGAGAGGGGGAGGAGTAAGGGGAGGGGCAGATGTTAGGGGGAGTATGTGTCCTACATGGTGGGAGTGGCTGGGGCTGAGATGATTCACCAATGGGTATTGCTGCTAAGCTATTATCAGCCTCCCCCTCTCCCCTCATAAGTCCACTCCACATACATGGGCGTTGATTTGCTGAAGGAGCCGCGTTGACTGCTGCTGCACGGCTCATCCCACTCCACCTGCAGATGGCAAAAGGGCAAAGAATCCTATAGTGGACTCTTCACCGAATGCTGCCTTTTTACCATCATCTTGTAGGTGTTTTTAACCCTCTCTGCGCCAAAATAAACCTGTAAATACTGCACGTAGAGGCGCTTGTCACTCTCTCTCTGGAATAAATCTGAATATACTGCGCCTTTTTTCTTTTTCACCTTACTGATAGGGAAGAGATGAATGGTGCACAATGGTTAGTAGGCCCCCAAAAATGATATAAATGCATAAAAGTCCAATAACAAACACTCTAGGATGATACATCCTGCTGCTAACTCAAGAGTGGAAGTGAACTCTGCAACGTGAGACAAGGAGAGAGGGAGGGAAGGTGCCTTCTAAGTGTAGTAACAAGGCATATTTATTGTTCAAAAACAAGTGGCAACTCACAAAAAACAAGCTCTTCACAAGAAAAGAAGCCACAGGCATCCAGATTATTTGTCCGTCTCCCTGCAAGAGGTTTCCATGAAATTTACATAGTACCGATGCTGAGAGATCCCTACACCTCCTCTGGAACCATGCTGGAACACATTGGCACACTGGGGGCGGAATGACATCATGATGGGAGAGTGACAGGGTGTGGCTACGCATTTCGGAGCATGCGCACTCCTTTCTCAAGCCATACACGTGAGTTGCTAATTGTTTCTAAACAATAAATATGTCCTGTTACTACACATAGAAGCTGCTTCCCCCTCTCTGTCCTGAACTCAGTTGAGTCTGAACCTGCAGGAAACATGATAGCTGGCCACCAGTCCACTGTGGCCGTGGAATTCCCTAACCCATAGCCATGCTTAACAAAGGGGCAGGGATGCTGGTGACATCATTGACTTATTACGGCTACATTGCCATATTTGGAAAATGTCATAGACTAAATACTGTATGGCCATGTGGCTGAGTTAAGTCAGTGATGTCATCAACATGGATGTCCATGGCCATAGCTGATTGGGCCAGCGGCCTGCTATCATGTGACTGTTTCATGTGAGTTTGCGCCAAACTGAGTTCAACCTGAACCTTACTCATCCTTATTTCAGGTACTTATTTATTATTTTATTTCAGGTACTTATATAGCGCTGTCAATTTACGCAGCGCTTTACATATACATTGTACATTCACATCAGTCCCTACCCTCAAGGAGCTTAAAATCGAAGGTCCCAAACTCACACTTCTACATACTAGCGCCAATTTAGACAGGATCTAATTTACCTACAGCATGTCTTTGGAGGGTGGGAGGAAACCCACGCAGGCATAGGGAGAACATGCAAACTCCAGGCAGGCAGTGTAGTGGTTGGGATTCAAACCAGAGACCCTTTTGTTGCCAGGAGAAAGTGCTATCCACTCCACCACATAAATAAATATGAAGCAATATTTTAAAATATAGAACCGATAAATGATTTTAGACATCAGTTCTCACTCACTGGCTGCACTGAATCCAGGAGTTTGGTAAGTTGGAAAAACCGCCGTGAGCTCGAAGCTGGATTGTTCCTTTTGCAGGAGATGACACGATCTAATTCCTTAATGTAGTTCATCCGAAGCTCGTCAAAGCACTTCTGATCTTTCAGACCTTCCACAGGAACTGGAAACAAGTGAGGCATGTTTTACAGTAAGTGAAATAAGCTATATTAACCCAGACAAACCATTAGGGCCATCATATTTCATATTAACATAAAATCACAAATACATGTTATATGTAGTATTTTTTTTTATTGTGTATTATTTGTTAGTTTTTGAAATCCAAGGAACATTATGCCAATGGTTTACAGTCCAAATATAATTATTTCATCATAAAAATTTGAAAAGGCAAGCTAATGTTAGAGAACATTCTAATGAGTCTGTCTTTTTGGATTTTTTTAAAATGAATTAAATATATGTGGAATATCACCCATTGGTGTGGTGTTCCTTCTCTTTCAAACTTCTCAAGGATTTTGTTCCACAGATATGCTCTTTGCTCCCCCCTAAGACTCAGTGAAAATAGCTTCTTCATGGAGATCCAACGGCCTATGGTTTTATATGTAGGATGTGGCTATCTACCTCATCCTCATTGACTGACTTCCATAAAGGATGAGAGGATCAAATGGAGGCTTAGATTGCATCTAGGGCAAGGGGCTTCCAAATTATCTAATCAAAGGGCCAGTTTACTGTCCCTCCGGCTTTAGGAGTGGGAGTAGAAAATGCCCTGACATCAGTGCCCAATCACTGGTTTTAATGGGAGGAATAACGCCCCATCGTTGATATCAATGAGAAGAAAAGTGTCCCATTGATGGTGTCAGTAGGGGGAATGGTGCCCCATCATTGGTGTCAGTTGGTGCAATAGTGCCCCAAGGGCCAGATAAAGGCACGCAAATGGCCACATCCCCCGGGCCACAGTTTGGAGACCACTGATCTAGGGCCTCATGGGAAGGTCCACCAAGCACCAAAGGTACAGCTCAGGAGCACAAGTATCAGCATATATCAGTGAGGAATGGTCACATCGACCACACCTTCTGAAAGTGTTGAAAGCTGGGGCAGAGCTACGTTTTTTTGGTTTCCTGAAAAAGTATTTTTGCACCTTTTTGTTTTGTTACCTTTCCTTATAAAGGTGGTCTGAGGCTTTCATGTAAGTGGACCTTCCATTTTCACGGAGAAGAGCTTTGCCTATAATTCTGCCTTCTGATGGACTTTTTACTATAGGCCGACAATCTTTCCTCAATGAGACTCTCTGCAGAAGAGCTCTGTCACCCTGTGCTATGCACTCCTGACCCAATCCTCTGCTTTTCTTCATACTAGGTACATTTTTGCAGGACCACCCACTGTCCAATTAGAGTGACAGTGACTCCTGCAACACATTACAGTTCTTTGCTATTTATGTTCACCATAAAGGGTTTAAACAGTGCAGTGCAACATACTAGTACATTATCTGGGCGTTCCAGTATACAGCTTTAAAAAGTGAATCTTCAAATTTCTATGTGTTGCAAGTCTGCTCAAAAGTCTACTGCTCTAATGCAGTGCCTCTAAACACACTGTAGCATGTTGCGTGAATGCACGTGGTCTACCACAATGAAAAGACATGAGTGGGACATAAGGTTTCATTACTTACTAATGCTGAAGAGCAGAAGGGCCTTCATACACAGGAATTCCTCCGGTGTGATCTGTAACCATCCAAATTCTTGTGAGAGGTGACGCATTCGCACACACTGGCTGTACATACGTGATTTGTGCATGCGATACCTATTCAATTAGAGAAGATCAATTTTGTATTTTAAATATCATATTTGAAATTAAATGACAATATAATGCCCTATGCTGTCTGGGCATTAAATTAATATGGAGTTACTCCCATCCAACTCCCCCCTCCACCACCAACACCTCCCTCTTTCTGGCTATAACGGCCTCTAGATTTCTAGGAAGGCTTTCCACAAAATTTTGGAGGTTTTCTGTGGAAATATGTGTCCATTAGGCCAGAAGAGCATTTATGAAGCCTGGTACGGATGCTGGGTGAGAAGACCTGGCTCACAGCTGGCCTTCCAATTGATACCAAGGGTCAGTAGGGTAGAGGTTTGTGCATGCCACTTGAATTCCTCAACATCTTATGGAGCTGGCTTTGTGCATAGGGAAACAGTCATCCAGGAACAGAAAAGGGCCTTTTTCTTCTGGGAAGGTTTTCCACAAGATTGTGGAATTTGTATTTGGAAAACCAAAAAAGAAGACCTATCTCATAACCTGTGATTTAAATCATCTCAGAAGTGTTCGGTAGGGAAAAGGTTTGTGCATGCGACTTGAATTCCTCAACATCAAACTGGTCAAATCATAACTCCTTAAGGAGCTGGCTTGGTGCACACGGAAACAGTCACCCTGGAACAGAAAAGAGACTTCTTCTGGGAAGGCTTTCCATAAGATTGTGGAGCTTGTCTTTGGAAAAGTGAAAGAGAAGACCTAGCTCAAAACCTGCATTTTAAATCATCCCAGAGGTGTTCAGTAGGGTTGACGTCAGGGCTCTGCGCAGACCACTTGAGTTGTTCACATCAACAATTGGCATAGTACACAGTCATGTTGAAACAGAAAATGGTGTTCCCCAAACAAGACTGGAAGTGAACAGTTGCCTAAAATATTTACATATACTAAATGGTGATAGCATGCAAATCTTTGGCCGTATAATTTATCCACCAGCAAAACTTTTTTTTTGGCTAGAGTGATTAGGGGTTAGAAGCTCTGTCAGTTTTTTTTTTTAATTACGGGCGGCATCACTGCTGGGGAGCTTCACCGTCTCCTTGTGTCTTGGTGACCATTGTTAATGAAAATGTGATGGGGAGCCCAAAATTTTGATTTGCTACCAGACCAGGAAAAAGGGGGAAATCATTCAATGGGGCAAAACTTAAGAGATGTCTGTGAGTAAATCCAAATAGCTTACATATATATATATATAACAAATATGGTGCCAGAAAAGTGTTACCACATTTTGCACAGAATATTCCAAGAGTTCTGGGCAACCTTGGCATCCTTGTTTTGTATATAATGCAATACATACTCCAGATGGATAACTGCACCAAAGGGAACTCTTTCAGGCTACTTATTTTCTTATAGTATCTACCAGGGGTCTCCAAACTTTCTAAGCAAAGCAAATTCACTGTCCTTCAGGCTAGTGGGACTGGACTATGGATAGTGAGTGTAGAAAATGCTTGATAGTATCAGTAGGGGGAATGGTTCCCCATCATTGGTGTCAGTTGGTGGAATAGTGCCCCAAGGGCCAGAAAATGATAGGCAAAGGGCCACCGTTTGGAGACCACAGTTTTGTTTTTTCTTTTTTGAGCTGCAGATGTTTTGTAGCTCATCCAATCCACTTCTTCAGGTTATAATGAGCAGGGCCGGCTCTACCATGGGTCCCAGTGGGTCCATTGGACCCAGGCAGCACTTTGAGAGGGGCAGCAAATTGAACCATGGCTGTCTTTCCTTCTCTTCTATTAACCCAGCAAATTGACGACCAAGAGTTTTTCAGCAGTTTTGTGTGTCATGATGACAGCTGCCCCCCGGGCTGCCCCTATACTGCCATGGGTACCCTTGGAATTGAAGTTATTTAGTTTTAATTATCATGATATAAAATAATGGATGTGGGGACCTTTTGGTGGTGATTTTTTTTTTTTGGGGAGGGGGGGCAGCATTTCATTCTTGGACCCAGACAGCACAATGTCTTGGGCCAGCCCTGCTAATGAGTGTCAAGAAAATAACCCAACATTTATTTTTACAGTGCTACCACCAACACTGTGGGGTTGATTTACTAAAGGCAAATGCAGTTGTTCCAGAGTTTAGTAAATGAGGTAAGGCTTCATTTTGCAAAGAATACCCAATCACATGCAAGGAAAATAAAAAAAAATCATATTTGCTTGCACATGATTGGATGATGGAAGTCAGCAGAGAGTCTGCTCATTTACTAAGCTCTGGAGCAACTGCTTTTGCAGAGTGCAACTGCACTTTGCAAAATGCACAGTCTTTTTCCCTTTAGTAAATCAACCCCTGTATGTCAAGGTTTCTCAAATAGGTTTCTCCAAGAAGTTGCTAGGGGTTCCTTGAGCACTGAGCAATTTCTGCATTTCATAAAAGTTTCCACTGACACCATTGATGTTTTTAGCTATCTGTAAGGGGGTAATTCTTCCTAATAAGGAGTATGCTTCCCACTGACCATCACACTTATGTAGTTATAGTAATTTTTAGCAGGGGTTCCCTGAGACTGGAAATTTTTTTCAAGGGTTCCCCTGTGCTGAAAAGGTTGAGAAAGGCTTCCATAATCCAATTACATTAAAAAGCAGATGTTATTGTGAGAGTACAGGATGGGAGGTGTGAAAATTGTGGAGCCACCCTGTTCTAGCTACATAATTCCACCACTGGCATCAGAAAGGCTTCACAAGTGTTAATCATTTTGTGGTGTGTCCTAAAGGGACACAGAGGACAACTGGTTTGGCAAGAGAAGTGAAAAGTCTATCTATATCAAACTGGAGCAACCATCATTGGGACACAGAGGACAACTGGTTTGGCAAGAGAAGTGAAAAGTCTATCTATATCAAACTGGAGCAACCATCATTGAACGGGATGGGGCCTTCAACGCCATCTGTCTTCCACATATATTGATACATATATATATATATATAGATATATATATATATTTTTTTTATAAATTCAGTTTTTATTGAATTTCATAGTTTTCAACAAAAGGCAGTGCAACAAATGGCCGCCAAAAACAAAAAACAGCAACCAAAAGGAAAAATAAATACACACAAACATAGGTAAAGCTTCAACTACCAACTGAGGGGTGCATAGAGGCCTTTTGTTAGGATATAATTAGAAAGCATTAGTGTATTAAAGTGGTTGTAAACCCACCTGTTTAAGTTGTACCTATCTTATTATAGGCTTACCTATAAGTACTGTAAATATCTCCTCAACGTGCACTGTTTAGGAGATATGTACTGTATACTGTGCCGATGTTGTCATCGGCGCATGCGCTGTGAAGAAAAGGCCCCCGTGCCGTATCTTCAGGAGCGGGTGCCGTGACCAACGGCTCCCACGCGGCTCAGCCCCGCAAGGAAGAGAGGCGAAGATGGATGCGGCCTCCAGCGGGGACGTTTGCAGGTGTCACATTATGTGCTAGTATGCGATGCATACTATCACATTATGCTTTTACTTTGCAGAGGAATAAAAAGGAAGAAAAACCCATCAGGGTTTACTTCCTATTTAAACACCAAATAACAGGATGGACAATGACGGATCTCCAAGCTTCCGCAATGATAGATGATGAAAATTTGGTTAAATAAATGAGGGAGACCGTCTCTCAAAGAGAGAAACAATTAGGAGGTAACACCCTGTAGGATATAATAAAATGGGTGTAATACACCATCAAAGGGACCTTGGGGGGACAGGCACACTGATGATTTCGTAATAGTGTCCGGGTGCTCCTAGTTACAGATCTTGTCAAACTTAGTGGAATAACCTCTACCATTGTAGGAGGCCTTGTACAAGGGAAGCACTAAGTTAATCCAAGATTGCCATTACTGCAGGGAAGGGGAATAGACAACTGCCAGTGCAAAACAGTACGTTTCCTAGCAAAATATAACCCTATACGCAAAAGCACTCTTGTGATCTTGCGGGGGGCCAAGGGCTCCACCAAGCCAAACAAGCAGACCATCAATTTGCAAGGCACCCCACCATAGAGACCAATTGCAGGACTCGAGTCCAGAAGTCATTAATTGCGGGACAACTCTAAAAGAGGTGGATGAAGTCTGTTAGTGGCCTGAAACAGCTCCAGAAACCCAAGGAACCAGTACGCTCCAAATTTCCTCACTCCATCCAGCACCAGTTACATGCAGTGAACAATTCTGAAATGAATCAATTTATCTCTTATGGAGATAAGGCACCAAAAGGGATAATCCTATACATCTGCCCAAACATCATTGTCCAGGTCAGGAACATCCATCGTCCATCATTCCCTACATTTTGTCAGGCTTGGAGGAAGAAGTGGACATAAGGTCTGGTACAATACCAAATGGGCCTTAGGAATGGAATCAATGTGGAGCAGTGAGTCCAGGTCAATTTTCTGAAGGGTAATGGCTAATGACCCAAATTGAGTAGTGCAAGCATGATATAATTGTAAGAAGTTAAAAAAAAACAGTTGGGTAGTGTGTATTTAACTTGTAGGACTGAGAATGAGGGGAGATGGCCATTAACAACTATATCCCTTAGCTTCTTAATGCCACCCGTATATGATGGGCTCAGGAATCTTGAATAGCTGAGGAGGAGTCTGAGTATTCCCTAACAGGAAATGTGGAGAGCAAATAAGAGACATATATTGCCATTTTAACATCTGCATTTTGAAAACAATTGCACCATCTGCCATGTAAATCCAAGGATTAACACCTCTGAAGCCTTCTTGACACCAAGGGTGGAATTCCAGTGCCACCTGTAAAAGCAATCTAGTGGCTGATCAGCCGCTAGGATTGCTTTTAGATGAAAAAGCATTAAAAAAAAAAAAAATTGCCGGCCAAAAATACAAAGTACTGGAGTTATGGCATACAGCCACAGCCATAACCCCAGTAGGTATAACCATATTAAGCCAATTACGTACATGCATGTGATTTTGCATCAAGTGGTTATGGAACAAGTCCAGCTGAATGTGACTAACTACTACTTGATAAATGTGTAATCCTGTTCTGGAGACAACCGGTGACAATGCTTTTGAGGGATCTCCCGTTACTTCAAAGTTTATAAAAGGGATAAAATCATGGTAGTAAATATATACACATAAAATCAGTTTTTTTTTGCTATTAATTAAGAGCAAAGATAACACATGCAACAATGAACTTACTCATTAAACACCAGATCTGGAGCAAAGTACAACATTCTTGAGTTGACATTTTTGAATGACCTCCATCCCATGGCAAATATCATCAGTCCCATCCAGGAGTACTGTATGACGGTCATTTGGTCATTTACATGCAGGTTACGGAAACCTAGAGGTGTGGAAAGCAAAGAATTGGCACATATCCACAGAGGAACAGACAGCAATCTTCTGCAGTCACAAACTCTATATCCTATCTATCTCAACCCTTAGGAACTGGTTAAAGTGACTTCCTGAGACCTGAAGTCCAAGCATTGCTCGGATGGTCTGTGTGTTAACATTTACAGTATCAAGTAATATCAGCAGAAAGCACATTGCACTCATAAGACAGAATCCAAAATGAAACACTCAACCACTATCGGTACACATTCCAATCACTAAAGTTAATACTAACTGAATACATGACTAGGAAATGGACATGAAGTATTTCAATATTTCTAACAAGAAGTGAATAAACTTTAAAATAAGCTTTCATTGATCTCTGTAGCTGCAGGTACTGAGGAGCAATCCATTCTCAAATTGCACAGCAGATACACTGATATTATTCAAATTGGTTCTTTCAACAGCTCAGACTCTATGCTCCTACTTTCAGTAGTGACTCAGCAGCTTAGGCTCCCCCTTCCAGCAGTGACTCAGCAGCTTAGGCTCCCCCTTCCAGCAGTGACTCAGCAGCTTAGGTATCCCCTTCCAGCAGTGACTCAGCAGCTTAGGTTCCCCCTTCCAGCAGTGACTCAGCAGCTTAGGTTCCCTCTTCCAGCAGTGACCCAGCAGCTTAGGTTCCCCCTTCCAGCAGTGACTCAGCAGCTTAGGTTCCCCTTTCCAGCAGTGACCCAGCAGCTTAGGTTCCCCCTTCCAGCAGTGACTCAGCAGCGTAGGTTCCCCCTTCCAGCAGTGACCCAGCAGCTTAGGTTCCCCCTTCCAGCAGTGACTCAGCAGCTTAGGTTCCCCCTTCCAGCAGTGACCCAGCAGCTTAGGTCCCCCCTTCCAGCAGTGACCCAGCAGCGTAGGTTCCCCCATCCAGTAGTGACTCAGCAGCTTAGGTTCCCCCATCCAGTAGTGACTCTGCAGCTTAGGTTCCCCCTACCAGCAGTGACTCTGCAGCTTAGGTTCCCCCTTCCAGCAGTGACCCAGCACCCCCTTGGATGCGACGACCCAGTGACGACCTTCCCCCCTGGATTCGACGACCCAGTGACGACCTTCCC
>BLSH010319555.1:393692-403997 GCA_018402905.1 Glandirana rugosa | reverse complement strand
GCTCTATGGTGAGGTAAGCCTACTGCATACAATTACAGCCTCCGCACCCCAAGTTATCATGAGATGTCCACATTCTTGAAAAGTCACTACGTATATGGTGCATTTGCAGCCAGAGGTGTAACTTGAACCTTCAGGGCCCCCCCCCCGGTACAAGAAACCATGAAGGCCCCCCCTGGCCAGAGCCCAATCGCAAGTGTGTGTGTGTGTGGGGGGGGGGGGGCGACTTTGAATTGAAGACAACACACAAGGAGGGAGGGAGATGAGTTGAACTAGAATACTTGCAGTGATTGGGGGGGGGCACCATACTGTATGTCCAAGGGGGTGCCTTGGGAGGAGAGAAATCTGCCCCCCCCAGTACAAGTCCTCTTTTCTCCCAAGGCACCACCTAGGACATACAGTATCACGTTACACCCCCCCCAAATAAGAGAGATGCTGGCTGCTTGGGGTCTAACATGGTATCTGGGACCCTGTGCACCCTGCTAGAGATGTAGGGCCCCAGGTGCCCACATTAGTGCCTCCCTGCCAGGCAAGTCAATGAAGCCAGGTGGCCGAAGTTTTTTAGGCACTGGGCTTCAGGACTCAGGGCCAGTTCACACTATGAATCGCACAGGAACACACTTGTGCGTTCCTGTGTGATTCACATGCGTTACAGGTGTAGTACACAATTTCAGCCCATTAGTTTGAATGGGCTGAAATCTTGCCAGACTGCACCAAGTTATAAAACTCACAGGAACCAGATCACATGGTACTACTGTACCATACAATCCGTAATGTATGCAAACGCATTACATTTGTAATCTGCATTTGGGATGTCATTAATTTAATATTGATACCGATTGCAGATAGCAACTGCAGTGCTTTTGTTCTTATTTCTGTAAAGTCCCACAAAAAGGACAGCTGGGAAGTAGTGTTGATTGATTGGGGAGAGTTTGTGTCTGGCGAAGTGGTTTTGTACTAGGAAGGGGGATTTGCATGGAAGGACTTATTACGGAACTGGGCAGTGGATTTGTGCTTGTGTGAGGGATGGGGGGAAAGATGAGTTGTGCTGGGAGGTGATTTGGGGGTGGTGTTATTATGCTGGGATAAGATTTGTGTTGAGAGGGGATATTTAGGTGGTAGAAGAAGCTTTGTGCTAGAAAGGGAGATTTGGGAGAGAGAATTTGTGGGGAAAAGATTTACACTGGGAGCAGGATCTATGCAAGAAGAGGGAATGAGGGGGGAGGATTTTTGCTGGGAGAAATTTTTTTTTGGGGGGGGGGGGTTGTTGGGATTTGGAGAGGGTTATTGGGTCTGGGAGGATTTGCACTAGAATGGGAGGTTGTGCTGAGAGGGAGGATTTGAGTGGTGGAAGAGGATTTATTTTGAGAGGGGTATTGGGGGAAGGAGGATTTGTGTTGGGAGGGGGAATTGAGGGGTGTGAGAATAAGTGCTAGGATAGGGAAGAAGGGGGAATTGTGCTGGGACTGGGGATTTGGGGTGGGTGGAGGACGACTTGTCCTGAGGATGGTGGTGGGGGGGCACCAAAATGCACCTTTGTCTATGTAGGCAAAAAATAGGATTGTATTAAGAACTTACTGTAAAATCCTTTTCTCTGAGTTCATTGACAGACGCAGCCTCTATTCATGACACATGGGGGCCGTCCTCACTCAGCATATAACCCCCCCCAGCTCTGCATAGCATATCAGTTCGTAACAAGCCGTACAAACGCAACACAGAGGGGTGAGTGCTGCGTCTGTCAATGAACTCAGAGAAAAGGATTTTATGGTAAGTTCTTAATAAAATCCTATTTTCTCTTGCGTTCATTGACAGACGCAGCCTCTCTTCATGGCACATGGGGACATCCCAAAGCAGTGTCAAACAAGATTGGTGGGCCAGCAATAACAACTGTACTCAACAGAACCTCTCAGGAGGCGCCAGCCGCGCCTATACAGCCGCCTGCAAAACGTTGCGGCCAAAAGCAGCATCCTCCGATGCTGACACATCAACTTTGTAAAATTTAACATGAGTGTGCACCGAGGCCCATGTAGCCGCCCTGCACACTTGAGACACCGAGGCTTGGTGTCTGAAAACCCAGGAAGTGCCAATCGCCCTGGTGTAATGAACCGTGACCGGAAAAGGTGGTTCTTGCCCCCAACAGTATACGCATAGGTCACCGTCTGTCCGATCCAACGGGACATAGTAGCTGACGAGGCCGCCAAACCTTTGCGCGATCCTTGCGTCAGTACAAACAAAGCATCAGACTTCCGAAAGAAGCTGTAGCCGCCAAATACACCCGCAGAGCCCTTACTAAATCCAAAGAGTGCAAAGCAATCGCCTTGGGATGAGACTGGTGTGGACACAATGAAAGGAGAAGAATTTCCTCATTAATGTGAAAAGAGGAAACCACCTTCGGCAAGAACGAAGGATAAGGGCACAGCCCCGCCTTAACCATATGAAGTACCAAGTAAGGAGACCTACATGACAAAGCCGTCAACTCAGACACCCGCCTAGCGGATGTAGTGGCCACCAAAAAAGCCACCTTTTGTGACAGCAATTGTAAGGGAATATCCCTCATTTTCTCATATGGCGGTTTCTGCAGTACAGAAGTACTAAATTTAAAACCCACGGTGCCAACGGCGACCGTACCTGAGCGCTACAGGACATACACCCTGTACAATGTACGATCAAAGAAAGCGTAGCTAACGGACGTTGGAAAAAAAATCGCAGAAAACTGACCCCTGAGTGCACTCAACGCCAAATTGTTATCCAGGCCTTGCTGCAAGAAGGCCAGCACCCGGAATATAGAGAGAGAGCGGGGGTTCCAACCCCCCGCCTCACACCAGGCAGTATAAGCCTTCCAGGTGCGATGATATATCTTGCGCGATGTACACTTACGCGCCTTAAGCATGGTAGGGAACAAGGAGTCAGAAAACGCCCCTATCCCTCAGCACCTGGGACTCAATAGCCAAGCCGTCAAAGCCAGCGAGGGTAGGCAGGGTGCAGGATGGGTCCCTGTGACAGCAGATCCTCATGAAGCGGGAGGCGCCAGGGAACATCTGTTCCCATCCGCACCACGTAGGCGTACCAAGGGCACCAAGGCCAGTCCGAGGTCACCAGGATTGTAGGGATTCCCTCCACTTTTGTCCTGCGCAGGAGCCACGGTAGAAGCTTGAGAGGAGGAAAGGCGTACAGAAGGCTGTACCGGGACCAAGGTGCGACTAATGCGTCCGTGGCGGCCCCCAATGGATCCCTTGTCCTGCACACAAAGGCCTGCACCTTGTGATTGAAACTGGACACCATTGAATCCACATCTGGCGTGCCCCACCGTTTGCAAATCTGGAGGAACACTTCTGGATGCAGAGACCATTCCCCCCGATCCAGAGTCTGGCGACTGAGAGAGTCCGCATGCCAGTTTTCTACGCCCGGGATGTAGATGGCGGAGATTGCCGGCACGTGAAGTTCTGCCCACCTCAGAATGTGGGCCATCTCCCCAGCTGCTGCCGAGCTCCTTGTTCCGCCCTGATGGTTCACGTACACCACCGCCGTGGCGTTGTCCGACTGAACCCGAATCGGGAGGCCGCGCAGCCTTGCCGACCTGTGGGAGAGACAGGGCCTGACTGCCCTCAGCTCCCGCACACTAATTGGAAGGCACGATTCCTGCGTCGACCAATGGCCCAGAGCAAACAATCGCCCCAGGACCCCTCCCCAGCCCGATAAGCTGGCGTTCGTCGTGACTATCGACCAATTCAGGGGAAATCGCGACTGTTCCAAGTCAACGCCGGGGGCCAGAGCCACCATGGCAATGACTCCCTGGTTTCGATGATAAAAACTGATCAGCTGGTCCAGGGACAACGGAGACTTGTCCCACCGTAACAGGATCGCTTATTGCAGGAGCCGAGTGTGGCTCTGGCGTACGGTATCGCCTTGAAGGCCGAGACCATGAGTTCCAACACCCACAAACAGAACCGTAAGGAGGACCACCGACGTAATGGCAGGGAGCGCACCGCTGCTTGTAGCGTCAGCAACTTGGCCGGAGGTAGGAACACCTTCTCCTGCTCCATGTCCAATATTAGACCCAGACATTCCAGAGGACAGGACGGGGTCAATGTCGACTTCTGCAGGTTGATCAGTCAGCCAAAGTCTCTCACCGAGGCCATGGTGCCAGCAACATGGTCCTCCAGAGCCGAAGATGACTCCGCTCGCAGGAGCAGATCGTCGAGGTATGCTACCACAGCAATGCCTCTCTGCCTCAATTGAGCCAGCACCAGAGCCAACAGCTTGGTGAAGACCCGAGGAGCCGAGGCCAGACCAAAGGGAAGTGCCACAAATTAGTAATGTAGGACTCCCACCGCAAAGCGCAGGAAGAGCTGCTGCAGGAGACAAATGGAAACCTGCAGAATAGCGTCCCCGATATCCAGAGACGCCATAAAGTCCCCTTGGTGAAGGGCGGCCACTATCGAGCGGACAGATTACATCCTGAATTTCCGTGCTTTCACAAAGTGATTTAGCGCTCTTAGATCCAGAACTGGCCTGACCCCACCTTTTTTGGGCACCACAAAGAGGTTTAAATAGAAGCCGCGGAACCTTTCCAACGAAGGTACCGGCACAATCACCTCTTGTTCGGACAGCGTCTGAACAGCCCCTAAGAGGGCTACCCGATGCCCCGGCGGAAGCCTCAAGTTCGAGGGAAGAACCTATCTGGTGGTAGAGTGCTGAACTCTCTCCAGTACCCGGAGGACACCCTTCCCGTACCCAACGGTAGGAAATGCTGGCAGTCCACCTGTCTGCGAACCCCAGAAGTCGGCCCCCCACCCAAGTGTCGGGCGGGGTCAACCCCTCAAGCAGAGGAGGACTTTTCTTCCATCCTTTCGGGCTTGCGCTGCCAGGGCCGCTTATCGGACCCCAAGGCCGTCTTGCCGGGTCTTGAGCCCTTGCCCGCTGAACCGGGCGCCCGAAAAAAATGCTTCTGGCCCGATGATGAGGGACCCTGCTTACGGCGGTATTCCCGCCGCTTGGATTCTGGGAGAAAGGTACTCTACCCTAACCCCCCTCCCCCCCGGTGAAATCCTTAATGATTTCATCCAATTGCGCCCTGAAAAGCCGACCACCCTGAAAAGGGAAGCCCGTGAGGCCCTTTTTGGACGCATGGTCATCCGACCAACACCGCAACCGTCACACAATGACTGCAAAAACAGACATATTCGACAGCATGGGGAGCAGGACCAAGGCTGCGTCACACAGGTGCCGGAGACTCTGTATCAGGTGGTCAGCCTGCTGCAAAGCCCCAGGTGAGCACCTGCATCCCAAATCATTGTGCAATTCTGTCGCACATTCCGTAAGTGACTGTACCACCACGGCCGAAGCCAGAGCTGGCCTCATGGCCGCCCCCGCCACCAAGCACAATGCCTTGGATACCTCCTCTGTCCGCCTATCGGCCGGATCCCGAAAGGCTGGAGACCCTTCCCAGGGAATGGTCGTCGCCCTAGTCAGGCGAGCCACCGGAGGGTCCACTGCGGGGGATGCCCACTTCTGCAAAAGACTGTCCTCAAAGGGAAAGCACACAGAAAAACGTTTGGGCAGTAAAAAAGGAATTCTGTGGACGCTGCCATTCCTTATACACAAACTGGTCAAAAAATTGGACATAAGGATATGCCTTTAGGGGTCCGTGACGACTTGAAGGAGCCACAAAGACAGGCAGTCTCCTGTGACTCCCCGTTTTGGTCCAGTCGCAATGACTCACGGAGATCGGTGATCAGGGAGGCCGCTAGCGCCCTTTCGCGCACCACCGAGGCCCCCTGGTCTTCCTCACTGTCCAAGGGCTCCAGTTCACCATTTGAGAGCTCCACGGGGGTCCCTGTGACCACAGAGCCCCCTTCCGGTTCAGATTCCTCCACAGAGGAAGGAGGGGGAGGGTGGACACTTTTTAGTCACCCCCTTGGCACGGCTCGGTACCCCCCGGGTGAAAAACTCTCCAAAAAATGGAAGTTAGCGCTTCTGCGGACCCCTCCGGAGAAGAACCCGCAGGTTTGGCCGCCATTGTACCACCGGAACTCTTTTAAGGCCTATGGGCCATGACACCCCACAATGCTGCCCCACCAAACTGCCCCACAGAGCAACCAGGGTATGCCCAGGAGGACTCTGCACCGCCGCCACTGACACCCCAGGGAAAAGTCAGCCATACCTGCTGATCTGTATGCCCCTCTTAGCCACCGTAGGTGTGCTGTCCGCTACTGCCAATTTCTTTCTGCCACTGCCGCTGTGTTTGCACAGCTGATTCAGGAAGAAAAAACGGCGCTGACACGCACGTTTTCTAATAGCAAGGCACACCAAAGATGGCCGCCGAGCGGTCACAAGAGGCCAAAAGCACATGCTAAAATGGCCGCCGCGCGTTCACTAGAGGCCAAAACATCCATTAAAATGGCCGCGGCTACGGCAAAATGGCCACCGAATGCGGCCAAGGGAAAATGGCGGCGTTACACCGCCGCATGGCGGTATAGTAGCGTGGGGGGGTGCGGCACGGGAGCGGGGGGAGGGGGAAAATGGTACAGGAACCTTGACCCCATGACCCTCCACCGGACTTGGGGTACCGCCAGTCGCCCCCCCCCCCGCACCCCAGAGGGGGGTGTCACTTACCATTCCCGACGGGCGCAGCGGGTAGCAGACCTTACACCCCCCCCAGGTGGGGAGGGATGCTGCCGGCCAGAATGCCCCTGGACGCGAGCGCAGCCCGGTCACTCGGACGTAAGTGGGGTTCACCCACTAGCCCCCCCCAAGGGAACGGGTACGATGCGGCGGACCCCGCTAAAGCTAAGGGTAGCTTGCATTGGTCGGCCGTGCTGGGAACATTTCAGGATTCGAGAGATCCTCTATGCCCCAGCCGGCTACTTGATAGCAGTCGTCATCAGATAGCTTGAAAAAAGCAAAAGAAAGAAAAATGGGGAACCGCAGATCCCAGCAGGGAACCAGGTCTAACTCCTTGCACTAGGCATAAAAAAACTGATATGCTATGCAGAGCTGGGGGGTTATATGCTGAGTGAGGACGGCCCCCTGGGAGGGGCCAGCTTGCTTTTTTTCTTTTTGCCTAGTCTACTCCTAGTAGGATGTGCATAAACCCCATGTGTCATGAATAGAGGCTGCGTCTGTCAATGAACGTAAGAGAAATCCTTGCCCTGTCCCTGATTGCTGTCATTCTTTTGTTTACATTTTAGCTGTCAGTGAGAGGCCCGCTGATAGCTGATGAGTCATTGGCTGTTACCCACCTCAATACTGGGCACTTTCACCCCCCTTGCTACCCAGGTAAATTTTCAGCTTTCAGTGCTCTCACACTTTGAAAATTACTCAGTCACGCAACACTGTACCCAAATTAAATTTTTACCTTTTTTTTTTTTCACACAAATGGACCATTCTTTTGGTGGTATTTAATCACCACTGGGATTTTTATTTTTCTGCTGCAAATGAAATCAAGACCGAGTTTTTTAAAAAAAATGTGTTTTTCTTAGTTCCTGTTCTAACCTTTTGCAAATAAGTAATTTTCTCTTCATAAATTTTGATAATTTCTTGAGGCCTTAATATGTCAAGACAGTACAAATATTCCCCAAATGACCCCTTTTTGGAAAGCAGACTGGACTGTCATTTAGTAAGTTCCATGAAAAGTTTTTTTAATTTTTTTCCCCACAATTCTTTGGCAAATTAAGAAATGATTATCTTTATTTTTTTTATTTTTGTAGCAGATGCCCTAGAGAATAAAATGGTGGGTTTTGCAAATTTTTATGTCACACGGTATTTGCCCAGCGGTTTTTCGAATGCAATTTTACACCCTAATTCATAAATACATTTTAATGAATTTCAATGCACACAGAGACAATATAATACACAGTTTTTTTGTAAAATATTAAATATGGTGTTGCGCTGGGTAAATGGATCCAAACATATCACGCTTTTAAAATTGCGCATGCTTGTGAAATGGCGTCAAACTTCGGTATTTGAAAAACTCCTTAGGCGACGCTTTATAAGTATTTATTGGTTACCAGTTTAAAGTTACACAGAAAGTCTGGTGCTAGAATTATTACTCTAACGCTCGCGATCAGGGCTGTTTTTAAGGCAGGGCCCTGGGCCCCATCATTGTTGTGGGGCCCAAAGCAGCTGTCTCATGTTTGCCAACTATTCCAGTTTAAATTTGCTTGTCCCATGAAGTTTTAGTCCCGTGCTGTGTCCCTATATCTGTGTGAAGTTCTGTTACTAATACTGCCCAGTTCTTCCTTACTGTCGTGTACAGATGACTCGCCTACAGACCCTGTGTTTACATGTAAATAACCTGAATTTATATGTAAATAGCCACAGCATTAAAATGTAAATAGCCACGGATCAGCGCCATTGATATGTAAACAGAGGCGGCATTCATATGTACTGTATATCATGCCCCCCCTGAGATCATATCTACCATCACTTCTGCTGACTGCTGCCCACTGGGGAGGTAAAGGGGCATGCTTGAAAGTCCTGCCTACAACTGTGCTCATTAAGCCTAACATCAGCCTGTTCTACAAAGGCAAGCAAATTGGAGGTGGAACTATTTTTCAAAAACATGGTGCCAAAGCACCATGAATTTTGGTGCATGGGAATACGCACATCTCAGTGAGGGTGTCATTAACAATTAATGCAACTGCTGTGTATCTGCTAAAGGGCAGCACATTTCTGTGGTGTCAGGAAAGCAATTTTGCAGCATGTATTCCCAACACAAAGAAATATGAACACAGGCTAAATGTCTGTTTCATTGGTGGTCAGTGTAAATCTTCTCATTTACCTTGGGGCTTGGTGTACAAACCTTTCATTCACATTAGTGGCCAGTGTGAAGGTCCCCTTTACATTTCATTGTTAGTGTAAATTCTTCATTACATTGGTAATCGGTGTACATTTTCCCTTTACATTGGTGGTAAATGCAGAATTGCCCTAACATTGGTGGTTAGTGTAGAAGTGTTCGTACAAATCTCCCGTATAATGGTAGTCAGTGTACATCCCACCCCCCCCCCCCTTACATGGAGGTCATTGTATATTTCCCCTTACACTGGTGATTGATGTAAATTCTCCTATTACATTGGTGTCAATGTAGAAATCCCTCTTTCTATTGGTGGTCAGTGTAAATTCCCCCTCACATTGGTGTTCATTGTAGAATCCACTATATACTTGCCAAGGATTTCCAGCTTTGCTCTACATGAGTCAGAATTTGCAT
The DNA here is from genome assembly GCA_018402905.1 of Glandirana rugosa. Taxonomy (NCBI): domain Eukaryota; kingdom Metazoa; phylum Chordata; class Amphibia; order Anura; family Ranidae; genus Glandirana; species Glandirana rugosa. Next base: position 394,792 of record BLSH010319555.1, on the reverse strand, counting down.
CAGTGTACTGCCTCCTAACTAATCCAATCCCCCCACCACTGCCGCTGATCCCATCAACCCCCAGCATTACCACTGGTCACACCCCCCCCCCCAACATTCCCACTGTTCCCTGGAGTCCTAAGATCCCTAGGAGTTTTCTGTCTGTTAATGGGTCCCCTCACCTCCCCAGTCCATGGTCGGAAGGCATTGAGAAGATGATGTGCTGTAACCTTTAGTAACCAATCAGTGAGCAGTAATGATATGCACTAACCTCTTGCATCCAATCATTGAGCGCTAAGGATATGCAGCAACCTCTAGCAACCAATCAGTGAGCAGTAATAATGTGCAGTAACCTCTAGCAACCAATCAGTGAGCAACATTGATGTACAGTAATCTCTAGCAACCAATCAACAAGCAGAAGTCATGTGCTGTAACCTGTACCAGCCAGTCAGTGAGAGGTAATGATACACTGTAACCTCTGGCAACCAATCGCTGCCTGATCTGATTCAGTAAACTGATTTTGATTCTAGCTGCTATTTATTGTATGCCTCAGAGCAGGTGGAGAGCGAAATTACATGGAAGGGGGGCCCAAGAAAATGTTTGCCCAGGGTCCAATCAATATTAAAGACGGCCCTGCTTGCGATACCATGTGTGCTGCTATTGCTGTTTACGCATACATATGGGACCAAAGTGTGCATTCACCTTTGCATGCGAGCTTGGGGGGGGGGGGGGGGTTCAGAGCATTTTAAATTTTTTAGTTATTTATTGGAGGGGCACTGGTACACTGACAGGTGTTTTTTGTGCACTTGGACACTGACCGATGTTCAGCCACCAGCGGACACTGACAAATGTTGATATCACAATGGTACACTATTGCAGATGTGATGGGGACACTGACGGGTGTTTTGTACACTGGTACAGATGTGATGGGACACTGACAGGTATTTTGTGCATTGTGGACAGATGAGTATGGGGGCAGTGGTGCTTGGTGTACTGTGTGGGTGGGGACCTGTGACAGCTGTGTGTGCAAAATCATACTTACAGAGTTGTCATAGATCTTGCAGATCCCCCTGCCCCCCCCCCCCCGTCCCCCTAGACGTTCTAGATACTGTTGAGACATT
>BLSH010319555.1:371117-393682 GCA_018402905.1 Glandirana rugosa | reverse complement strand
ATCCCCCTGCCCCCCCCCCCCCCCCTGCACTGAGCTAAGCGAGGAGAACTGTCAGACACGTCTCTTTTTACACTGTGATTGGACACAGCTGTCACGTGATCAGGAGGGCCAATCATGCCACCCATATCCCAATCCCGTCTTGACTTTGTCCTGTGATCACAGCCATCCCAGGATCACGTGGGCACTCATTCTGTGGGACGTTCCTGAGCGTCCACTCAGGACGAAAGACCCACCTGGCCGTTTATGTACAGTGGCCAAGAAAAAGTTAAGGGCGCAGCTGCTTGCTTCCCAGCCCCCTCCTTAACAGCCAGCTATTCTTCATACACATTTCGATTTGGTCGATAATTTTTCAACCGATCCATATTCAAATCCTTCAGAAAATTTGGAATTTGTTATCAAATTAACGGGATTAAACGAAACTGAACAAATTCCAAAATTAATCAATGAAACAAAATAATGAATCGATCTGAAACTAAACGCATTTTTCCATTCTGCACAAATCTAAAGTGTACATTTGTCTAAAATGTCTGTATGCTAGTATTAACAGTACCCATCACTGGAAGCCCCTGAACTCAATCATTTGGTGTGGGGTCCATATACCCCTGGCTATAATGGTAGGTGGAATGGTCATGTAACCACACACCAATATTTTGGCCAAATTCTGTATCCTTAAGAATGCTAGGCTTTCCTCAAGATTTTGGAGGGTGTAGTCTGTTGTGAGGTCAGGTACCAATGCTGGAAAAGACCTAGCTCACTATTGGCATTACAATTCAATCCTTGGGTTTTCATTAGGGTGAAGGTCAGGACTAGAGTTCCTCAGGACTTTGGTTGTAGAGAAACTCAAGTAGCCTGCGCAAACTGGTCAAACAATGTCTTTATAGAGTCGGCTTTGTGCATAGGACCACAGTCATGCTGGAACAAACAGAAAAAGGCCTTCACCAAACGGTTACCACAAGGTTGGAAGAGTACAGTTGTGTAAAATGTTTATGTATGCTATAGTATTAACAGAACCCTTCACTGGAAGCCCCTGAAGTCAATCATTTGGTGTGGGGTCCATATACCCCTGGCTATAATGGTAGGTGGGATGGTCATGTAACCACACACCAATATTTTGGCCAAATTCTGTATCCTTTAGAATGCTAGGCTTTCCTCAAGATTTTGGAGGGTGTAGTCTGTTGTGAGGTCAGGTACCAATGCTGGAAAAGACCTAGCTCACTATTGGCATTACAATTCAATCCTTGGGTTTTCATTAGGGTGAAGGTCAGGACTAGAGTTCCTCAGGACTTTGGTTGTAGAGAAACTCAACTAGCCTGCGCAAACTGGTTAAACGATGTCTTTATAGAGTAGGCTTTGTGCATAGGACCACAGTCATGCTGGAACAAACAGAAAAAGGCCTTCACCAAACGGTTACCACAAGGTTGGAAGAGTACAGTTGTGTAAAATGTTGATGTATGCTATAGTATTAACAGAACCCTTCACTGGAAGCAAATTAACTAAATCATTTGGAGTGGGATCCATAGGCCATAAAGGTAGGTGGGATGGTCAGGTAACCACATACTGTACCAATACTGGCCATATTCTGTGTCCTTAAGAACGCTAAATTTGTTACCTAAAATTATTTTGGAATTGCGGCAGCCTTACATCTGATTCTTTCTCTTTATCTCTCTTTTCACCCTTCTCTCAGAAGACAGAGATGACTATAGACTTATCCAGCCAGCCTTCTAAAAGGTTAATACAAAATTATTCAGCAGATTGCAGCTCGCACCTCCTCAGGCTCACAATTCAAGATCTTTCACAGTCCGAGAAAAAAACATCTGTTAGCCTGTGGTTGATTCATATAAGTGGAATTGATCTAAATGTGACATTTTTTTTTTCTCCTCTGAGCAAATCTGTTATTGCCTGTTTAAAGACCTTTTCACTCTCTATGATAACCACAAACAGGACACAGAGAGAGGGGGGATATCTCCAGTGGGGATACAGGCAGCAATAAAATGGGACAGGGGGTTCTAATCCCTCTTCACTCTATCCAAAAGGTGCTGTATTGGATGAGATCTGGTGACTGTGGAGGCCATTGGAGTACAGTGACCTCATTGTCATGTTCAAGAAACCAGTGGCGAGAATATTGCGATTTATTTTTTATTTTTTTCAAAAAATATGTAGATTATATATCGGTTTAAACTGGTGAAGAAATGTTTTATTTTTTCCAGTTGCTGTGTTTTTTTTGGATACTTATAGCAAAAAGTAAAACATAACGAATCCACCCCCCCCCCCCCCTGTTTTTTTGCTCTATTTTTGTTTATAGCGCAAAACAGCTCTATTTATGGGAAAGAAAGGACATAAATTTAGCTTGGGTACAGTGTTGCATGACTGCCCAATTGTCAGTTAAAGCGACGCAGTGCCATATTGAAAACATTTGCCTGGTCATGAAGGGGGAAATCCTTTTGGGGCTGAAGTGGTTAATACGGTATGTTTGCATAAGTGTGCACGCCCTTAAACTAATAGTGTGTTTCCCTGAAAGTAAGCCCTACCCCGAAAATAAGCCCTATCTCGATTATCAGGGTGGGCTGCAATATAAGCCCTACCCCGAACATAAGACCTAGTAAATCTCCTTAAAAACACTTTTTAAATGTTGGCTAGTGTCTCCGTTTGCTGCTATATTTAAAACAAACAGGTTTACACCCATCGCTGCCCCGTCGGAGGTCCTCTTCTCTCCTCCCGGCTGATGTCTGCTGCTGCTTCCTCTTCTGCGCACGTCAGCCGGGGATCGTGACTATTCTCTTTCCTCCCCTCCTCCCTCCAGATGTCATCTTCAGCGCACTGACGTCAGTGGCAATCTCGGCTCTTCTTTTTCCTCCTCTCCTCCCGCTGACGTCTGCGCCCCCTCCCTCTTTAGTGCACGGAGCGGGCTGACGTCACCACAGCTGAACTCCTCTCTCTAATCATCACCTCAGAGATCTCAGAGAAGAATAAAAGCTGTCAAACAGGTACTTTTACCGGTATACCAGTATAAAACTGCACTGAACCTCATACAGTACCAGAAATAATGATCTAAAAAAAATATTGCTGTAAATGAGAGATTAGGACCAATGGTTCAAAGGGAAATGGAGATGACTGTACCGGTATTTGAATAAATGTTGTTTAATGTACATACCATAAATAAATAAGCCCTACCCTGAAAATAAGCCCTAGTGTGTTTTTTGTGACTAAAATTAATATAAGACCCGGTCTTATTTTCGGGGAAACACGGTACTTTGAAGCACCTTTTGATTTTATTACAGCACTGTGTTTTTTTTTTTTTTAGGTTTGAGACCATCAGCATGGCACATCTCGAACTGGCAATATTTGCCCACTCGTCTTTACAAAAACACTCCAAATCTGTCAGATTGCGAGGACATCTCCTGTGCACAGCCCTCTTCAGAGCAGCCCACTGATTTTCAATCAGATTCAGGTCTGGGCCACTCTAAAACTTTTGTCTTCTTCTGGTGAAACAATTCCTTTGTTGATTTGGATGTATGCTTTGGGTCATTGTCATGCTGAAAGATGAAGTTCTTCTTCATGTTCAGCTGTCTAGCAGAAGCCTGAAGATTTTGTGCCAATATTGACTGGTATTTGGAACTGTTCATAATCCCCTCTACCTTGACTAAGGCCCCTGTTTCAGCTGAAGAAAAACAGCCCCAAAGCATGATGCTACCACCACCATGCTTCACTGTGGGTATGGTGTTCTTCTGGTGATGTGCAGTGTTGCTTTTGCGCCAAACCTATCTTTTGGAATTCTGGCCAAAAAGTTCAACCTTGGTTTGATCAGCCCATAACACATTTCTCACATGCTTTTGGGAGACTTCAAATGTGTTTTTGCAAAATTTTAGCCAGGCTTGGATGTTTTTCTTGATAAGAAAAGGCTTCCTTCTTGCCACTCTACCCCATAGCCTAGACATATGAAGAATACGGGAGATTGTGGTCATATGTTCCACACAGCCAGTACTTGCCAGATATTCCTGCAGCTCCTTTAACCACTTTGGCCCCGGAAGGATCTGCCCTCTTCCTGACCAGAGCACTTTTTTGTGATTCGGCACTGCATTGCTTTAACTGACAATTGCGCAGTCGTAAGTAAGAGTGTGCAAGAGCGCTCTTTCTATTAGGTCTTTTATCTATAAAGTGCTGGTGTGTCAAAAGTAAAGTGCAGTTCGTGGTAAGTCATACAAATAACTGTGAACCAATAAATACTCTGAACAATGACTAGGAAGAAAATACAGCAGTGCTGGTGGTATCAGTTTGATAGAATGTATAACCGAGCGCTTCATCCAAGTGACACCATTTCATCAAGCGGCGAAACCGTTCATCAATGCAAAGAGTTCATCAGCTAGAAGGTCATCAGCTTAAGACCCCTTTAACACTTGCGAGTTGTCCTGCGATTTGAGACTGCAAAGTCCCATGACCAGTCGGTCCCCATTATTTCCAATGAGTACCGATCATATCTGTAGGACTTCAAGTCGTGCCCACTTCAAAGTAGTCCCTGCATTACTTTGGTCCAACTTTGATGCAACTTGAGGTCCATAGACTTCAATGTTAAACCCTCAAAGTCTCATGCAAATCGCACCTGAATAATATAGATGAGATGTCTGTACTACTTCTGTACGACTTTGTGATATGTTTTCATTGAGCCAAAGTTGCAACAAAGTCAGACCAAAGTCATACTGATCCCAAATTGCAGTGAAATCAGGTCGCACAAGTGTGAAAGGGGTCTTACAGTTCATCAGTAAAAATATCTTCTTAATTTAATTGTGCTCATAAAGTGCCTGGTGCTTATAAACCATCAGTGGGGGCTTGTGCAGTTTTGGTGCTCCCCTCCTCTTTGTCCCACACTCACCAGAAATGCTGGACTTCCATTACAGTAGTCATTAGCGCCTGGGTAGCTGGGACTTGTAGTTCCAGGGGCCGAGCCTCTCCAAACTGTCAATGCCCCTCTAGCTGTTCACCAGGCCCCCTTGGCAAGGATATCGTAGTGGCAAAGGAGATGGATATAGTGTAATAATGTTTTATTACGGTTAAAAGCAAAACTTATCCACTTACATTTAAAATCACAAAGGTGCATGAGAAACCGCCAGACTGGAAGTAGGAAGTCGACTTGCGGCCGGGAATCACTCCACCACCCATGGTCACCCATTACACGGTCGTGCGACGTTGTACCCAAACAAAATTGATGTCCTTTTTTCCCTTAAATAAAGCTTTTTTGATTAAAGCTTATTTGATCAGCTCTGCAGTTTTTAGTTTTTGTGCTATAAACAAAGAGCGACCATTTTGAAAAAAACCCAATTTGTTTTACTTTTTGCTATAATACATACCCCCCCCCCAAAAAAAATATATTCATCAGCTTAGACCGATTATATATTCTTCTATGTTTTTTTCTTTTTTGAATTGGGACTGCGACATTGCGGTGGACATATCGGACACTTTTGACACTTTTTTTGGGACCAATGCCAATTTATACAGCGATCTGAGCTAAAAATAGCCACTGATTACTGTACAAATGTCACTGGCAGGGAAGGGGTTAAACTGTAGGAAGCGATCAAGGGGTTAACTGTGTTCCCTCGGTATGTTCTAACTGTGTGGGGGGCTGGGCTGGCCGGACATGACAGATCTCACTGATCCCGATTTACAGGGATCGGTAGATCTGAGTCATATCCCCTGACAGAACTGGGAACCGTCGTGTTTACATGGACAGATCCCCATTCTGCCCCTGTAGAAGGTGAACGCGGGTCGCCGGCGGACATCGAGTCTGCCCGACCCATGGGCAAGCTCGCCCGCAAATTGCATATGTGCGGCCGACCTACAATGACGGCAGTTTGCACAGCCGAGCTAACCTGCTGCAGTACAACTGCAGCGGCTGGCCGGCAACTGGTTAACCACTTCAGCCCCGGAAGGATTTCCAGCTTTAGGACCGGAGCCCTTTTTGCGATTCGGCGCTGCGTCGCTTTAACTGACAATTGCGCGGTCGTGCGACGTTGTACCCAAACGAAATTTGCGTCCTTTTTTTCCCACAAATAGAGCTTTCTTTTGGTGGTATTTGATCACCGCTGCGTCATTTCTGATCGCCGCTATAAACAAAAGAAGAGCGACAATTTTGCAAAAAAAACCAAATTTCTCACTTTTTCCTAAAATACAAATCCAAAAAAAGAATATAAAAAAACATTTTTTTCACCGTTTTTTAGCCGATTTATATTCTTCCTCATATTTGCGATAAAAAAAATCGCAATCGGCGTTTGATTGGTTTGCGCAAAAGTGGTCGCGTTTACGGATGATGAGAATTCATTTTTGGGGTTTTTCATTTTTTTTTATTTTTTACTAAAAATGGCGGCGATCTGTGATTTTTTGCGGTACTGCGATATTTCAGCGGACATGTCGGACCATTTTGACACTTTTTTGGGACCATTAGCATTTATACAGCGATCAGTGCTATAAAAATGCACTGATTACTGTGTAAATGCCATTGGCAGTGAAGGGGTTAACCTGCAGGGGGCGCGCTAAGGGTTAACTATGTTCCCTGGGCGTGTTCTAACTGTATGGGGGCTTGCCTAGCTGGGGAAGGGAAGTGGTCACAGCCTTCACGTAAAGGAAGGCTGTGATCACAGCCCTTCCCCCTCACACAGAGCGGAGGTCCGTGTTTACATACACGGACCTCCGCTCACTCGCTCCGGGGGGGCCATCGCGGGTAGCCGGCGGCAATCGAAGCCGCCGCACCCGCTCCCTGGCCCCCCCCTGGACACAGTGAGCGCGCGCACGCTCACTAAACTCGTTCCCGCAGCCGCCGTCGTATGAGCCACTTTGCCGCCGTCAGATGCCGAGTGGCAAGTGGTTAATGTTGCTGTAGGCCTCTTGGCAGCCACCCTGACCTGTTTCTTCTCGTCTTTTCATCAAGTTTGGAGGGATGTCCAGTTCTTGGTAATGTCACTGTTGTGCCATATTTTCTCCACTTGATGATGACTGTCTTCACTGTGTTCTATGGTATATCTAATGCCTTGGAAATTCTTATGTACCCTTCTCCTGACCGATAACTTTTAACAATGATATCCTCCTGATGCTTTGGAAGCCCTATACAGACCATGGCTTTTGCTGTAGGATGTGACCAAGAAAATGTCAGGAAAGACCTACTAGAACAGCTGAACTTTATTTGGGGTTATCAGAGGCACTTTAACCGGTTCCGGAGCGGCTCGCGTACATGCTGCAATGTGGCAGTGTATCACCAACTGCCGTTTTATAAAGCTGCCCGCCGCGCGCTCCATGAGTGTGGTCGCGGGTCGGGCAGACTATGTCCGCCAGCGACCTGCGATCGCCTGGTACACAAGAAATGTGGGGAACCGCCAATCAGGCAGATTACACTGATCTACTGATCCCTGTATTCCGGAACAATGAGATCTGTCAAGCCCCTGCCAGCCCAACTCCCATACAGTTAGAACACAGTGAGGGAACACAGTTAACCCCTTGATTGCCCCTACAGGTTAACCCCTTCCCTGCCAGTGAGATTTATACATTAATCAGTGGCTATTTATAGCTGTGATCTCTGTATGAATGTCCCAAAAAAGTGTTAAAAATGTCCGATCCGTCCCCGCAATGTCGCAGTCCTGATAAAAATCGCAGATCGCCGCCACTTACTAGTAAAAAAAAAAGTAAAAGCGCCATAAATGAATTCTCATGGTTTGTAAATGCGGCAACTTTTGCGCAAACCAATCAATATACGCTGATCACAATTCCTTTTTTTTTTTTTTTTTTACCACAAATATGAGGAAGTGTGTGTGTATGTATAATCAGCCAAAACTGATAAATAAATTTTTTTTTTTTGGACATGCATTATAGCAAAAAAAAAAATTGCTTTTTTTTTTTTCAAAATTGTTGCTCTTTCTTTGTTTATAGCGCAACAAATAAAAACCGCAGAGGTGATAAAATACCACCAAAAGAAATCTCTATTTGTGGGAAAAAAAGGACATACATTTTGTTTGGGTACAACGTCGCACAACCGCGCAATTGTCAGTTAAAGCGACGCAGTGCCGAATCACAAAATATGGCCTGGTCAGGAAGGTGGAAAATCTTCTGGGGCTGAAGTGGTTAAATAAATCTGAACACAGCTACATCCTCAATTATAAGAGGGTGTGCACACTTATGCAACCACATTCTTTCAGAAAATCTCTAATTGTTTTGGGGTTTTATCAAATTTTCAAGCTACAAAAAGGCAGATCTTCTATTTTACCCAGTTCTCCTCCTCATCAATATACTAATGAGATTTTTAGATACACATTTTTCACTTTCATTCCATGCCCTATTTTAGATCCGGTGACATCATCGCTGGGTTTCTGTGCTTCTCTGTGCAATGCAGGCAGGTCATGGGCTGGAGGGAGGGGCTGTCATCACTGATGTCATCACTGGGCCTTTGTGCTTCTCTGTGCAATGCAAGCAGATCATGGCTGGAGGGAGGGGCTGTCATCACTGATGTCATCACTGGGCTTTTGTGCTTCTCTATGCAATGCAGGCAGATCATGGCTGGAGGGAGGGGCTGTCATCACTGATGTCATCACTGGGCCTTTGTGCTTCTCTATGCAATGCAGGCAGATCATGGGCTGGAGGGAGGGGCTGTCATCACTGATGTCATCACTGGGCTTTTGTGCTTCTCTATGCAATGCAGGCAGATCATGGCTGGAGGGAGGGGCTGTCATCACTGATGTCATCACTGGGCCTTTGTGCTTCTCTATGCAATGCAGGCAGATCATGGTTGGTGGGAGGGGCTGTCATCACTGATGTCATCACAGGGCCTTTGTGCTTCTCTATGCAATGCAGGCAGATCATGGATGGTGGGAGGGGATGGCAGGGTTCTGTACATGGCTTCCTGAGAACATCATGGCACCATGCCTCCAGTATTTTGTAAAGAACCCTCAGCCCTGATCCAAGCAGTGGGCTGGTTCTTAAGGAGGAGTTATGTAAATATCAAAATGCCTTGATGGGTGGGAGTCAGTCTGGAAGAGTGGGTGGTCCTAGGCAGGCTGCATTCACATGTAATGACCACATGATGTTTAGCTTCCATGACTGAGAGAGCTTAAACCGAATAAATGGAAGGGTCAGGGACAGTCAAGCTGTGGAGGAAAGGGTTAGATGATGCTGGATGTCCTCCAGCCAGGAAATGGTGGAGACGGCTGCAGCAGTGAAATCTGAGTAAGCGTTTTCTTTACAGGAGACATATTTGTACAATTGTGCAAGACTGAAGGGAAGGGCGGAGTGCTGCCTTAACATTCCCGGGTATTACTCGGTAGACATCTTGCACTCTTATTGGAAGAGAGACTGCAGATCCGGAGAACGGAGTCCTTTTTATTTCCCGTCGTCCAGCTGCATGTCTCACGTTACCAAAGAGACATAAATATTGATGTTTCTTCAGCTAAAACTGGACTTTCCTTGCCAGTGGCCTTTCTGCTCTTCTATAGAAGTAATTAGTTTGTTCCATGAAGACTGGGCACAGCCAAAAAAATCACTGAGGCCTCATTTCCACTTGATGCAAAATGTGGCACTGGACACTCTGAATGCCAATCAAAGCCCCTGTCACTAAATAAAATGGTTCCTTCCAGTTCTGGTCACACGTTGTGTTTGCTTTGCTTCAAAAATGATCGCCCATGTCAGTTTCTTGGCACTTTGCAAGCATCTCCCACCCCTCCATATAAGTCTATGACAACGCTTGCTTACAGCATCTGCAACTTTTTGAGAGGCTTCTATTCAGCGTTGGCTTAGCTTTGTTTTGCAGTTATTGGAGGTATGAGATCTCCCAGGATGCACTGGGAAACCAACAAGTGAACTGGAAAGACCTCATCAGCCGTCACTTTTGGTTGATGTGTGTGTGTGTATATGTGTGTGTGTGTATATATATATTCTGGGAGTGTCTGGGGTAGACGTCACATCTGGTATGCAGCGGCAGGAAAGTGAGCCAGGTCCAGACTAGAGCAGAGCAACTAGCATACAGCACACATGTGCAACATGGGATCTACTGAGCGGGGGCTGGAAAAAGAGGACTGAGCAGCAGAGGATCACCAGAGCTGGGGGACCTAAGCAGGAGAAACTAGCAGATATCAAATGTGGTGTGCAGCGTGGGAGCAATATAGCGGAAGGTGAACAGCGACCAGAGAGAGGAGAAACCGCAAACCAGAGGATCAGCAGAGCTGGGGGTTACTACAGAGTGGGGGACAGTGACGGTTGGTGAAATTTTAGGATGCAGGGGGCACCAGACCCTGCCATTTTTTGACCCCTCCTACTTCTCATAAGCCCCACCCCTTATAGATTACACCCATTGTGTCAGGAGTATACAGCCCAGCATCACCAGATAGGGGTATATATTGCACCATAGATGGGGACATACAGCCCCCCCCCCCACCGCGGGGCTTACAGCACTGACAGAAGAACTGCTTAGCAGAGGTAATAATGAGCTGGGGATCTGCTGAGTGGGGGGCACTACTGAGCCAGGGATCTACTGGGACCTTTAAAACAAACAGAGAATCAACACACACTCGGGGCATTTGCCAAGCTTCAATAAAGCATCACAGAAGCATCAAAAATGCATAAGCATGTTGAAGTGGTAGGCGCTTTAACCACTTTACAATCAGCCCATAGCTGACGGCTACAGGGTGGTTTGTTAATTCTGGTAGGATGTACAGCGCGCACCTGGGAATACCTGTGACCGGACCCGTCGCTTCACAGATCGCAGTAAATGGTCCTTTACCATGTGATCACTCCATCAAGTGACGGAGCGATCAGATGTAAACAAGCCAGCAGATGTCCGGCTTGTCTCTCCCCTCTCCGCACCGATCGGTGCAGTATGAGAGGAGAGGAGAGAAATTACATGCCACAGTGCTGTGAACAGGATTTGAAGAGCCCACATCACTGCAATGTGCCAGTCTGCTCTCCCCATCCAGCCATGCTCAGTCAGCCATCCATCGGTCATCCCCATCCGTTTAGCCATCGGTGCTCAACCATCCCCATCGGTGCTCAGCCATCCCCATCCATACTCAGTCATCCCCAGCCACGTCAGTTCTCATCCATGCCACTACAGTGCCCATCTGTGCCACTACAGTGCCTCACAATAATGTAATGGGTAGTCAAATTAGATTTGAAATATATGCCCCTAGAACACCTGATGGTGCTCCCTGCATGTTGGGCCTCTGTAAGTGGCCAGGCTGTGGAAAAGTCTCATATGTGGTATCGAAATACTTGGGACGAGTAGTAGAATATATTTTGGTGTGCAATTTTTTTCTAAGTATGTATGTTCATATTATGTGTTAGAAATATTGTTTAAATGGACAACTTTGTGTAAAAAAAAAAAAAAAAAAAAGTGTTTTCATTTTAATTTTCTTTCCACATTTTCCAAAAACTTGTGGAAAAAAAAATGACATGTGCAAAAGACTCATTATGCCTCCTAGAATATACGTTGGGGTGTTTATTTTCCAAAATGGGGTCATTTTTTTGGGCGTTTCCATTGTCCTGGTGCTCCAGGACCTTCAAATGTGCAAGAGGTAGTCAGGAAATTATATGTGTAATTTATGTCCCTAGAACACCTAATGGTGCTCCCTGCATGTTGGGCCTCTGTATGTAGCCAGGCTGTGTAAAAGTCTTACATACGGGGTATCGCCATACTCAGGAGGAGTAGTAGAATGTATTTTGGGGTGTAATTTAGGGTATGCACATGATGAGTGTGAGAAATAACCTGTTAATATGACAATCTTTTGGAAAAAAAAAATAATTTTGCAAAGAGTTGTGGGTAAAAATGCCAACTTCAAAAAACTCACCATGCCTCTTACCAAATACTTTGGAATTTCTACTTTCCAAAAAGGGGTCATTTGGGGATATTTGTGCTTTCCTGGCTTGTTGGGGTCCTTTTCACACGTACAGAGCCCTTTTTGACACGCTCCGCTGCTCAGCGGGGACCCATCCATTGATCCCCACTGAGCCGGCGGATGACAGGTCCATCTCTGCACACACCTGTCAGAGCACCGTTTCCATTGTATTTAGTGGATCGGATGTCAGCGCACATGTGACCACTGACATCAGTCACTCCATAGGAGTACATGGAGCGTCCATTCAGGTCCACCTGAAACAAAGAAAAATTTTCTCTCTCTCTCTCTCTCTCTCTCTCTCTCTCTCTCTCTCTCTCTTTCTTTCTCTTTCTCTCTCTCTCTCTCTCTCTCTCTTTCTCTTTCTCTCTTTCTCTCTTTCTCTCTCTCTTTCTCTCTCTCTTTCTCTCTCTTTCTCTCTCTTTCTCTTTCTCTCTCTTTCTCTCTCTCTTTCTTTCTTTCTTTCTTTCTTTCTTTCTTTCTCTCTCTCTCTCTCTCTCTCTCTCTCTCTCTCTCTCTCTCTTTCTTTCTCTCTCTCTCTCTTTTCTCTCTCTCTCTTTTTTCTCTCTCTCTCTCTCTCTCTTTTTTCTCTCGCTCTCTTTTTTCTCTCTCTCCAGGAACAACCTTCCAGAACCCACACTCTCCTAAATCCTGTGCTCTCCTGAACCCTGCATTTTGTGTCTAGCACTCTCCTGAACCCTGTACACAATGCTCTCCTAAACCCTGCACCATGTGCATACTGCACTCTGTACATAAATCATTCCTGAATCCTGCGCTCAACTCAAAGCATATTTTATAGGTACATGGGAGGTATGCAAGCAGTTAAAATTTTATAGAAACATACAGTAAAGGCCATCACCATATACAAACATATTTGGACCCTATTCACACCTATGTGATGCAGGAACATGGGGTGTATTGTATTCGTTCCTGCAGTGCATGAAAATGCACAGCAGGTGTGTTGGCGCCATTCATTTTTAATGGCATCAGCCAACACACATGACTATGCATAGCTTGTGGCGCCGCTCTAGACAAACATCCGAAGTTCCAGTGACTCTGTGTAAAGAAGAGCTTGTCCCGGTTCTGTGTACACACTCCTAGCAAGAAAGTGAAAAATGAAATGACATCAGTAGGCAACTGCATACCTCCCAACAGTCCCGGATTGGGCGGGACTTTCCTACATTTATACCTCTGTCCCGTGGTACAAGGGCTTTGTCCCGCATCACTGCATCAGTTGATCATATAGTAACTTTCTGCGCATGTGTGAACATCTAGCACAGCCAGTGATTGGCGAGCAAACCTACTGGGTGTGCTCTGTGCAGCTGCAAAGAGAGCGTGCAGCTGACAAATTTAACCTGTGATGTCAGGATGGGTGGGACTGATACTCAGACCCACCCCTTTGTCAAGCAACCTGTGTATAGGGAAACATCCTGCATTTAGATGGTTTTTGTCAGGGAAAAGATGCCAAGGTGTAATAACAATTGTCCATTCACATACTGTACCCAGGGTTTTACTCCAGAACCCACACCCGTTATCTCCTAAACCTTGGACTCTGTACCTAGTGCTCTCCTGAACCCTGCACCCTGTGCATAACACACTCCAGAACCCTGTAATCTGTGTCTAGCACTCTCCTATACTATGCACTCTGTGGGAAGAACTCGCCCCGGTTCTGTGTACACATTCCTAGCAAGTCAGAATGCTGCACATCAGTTCAGCCCAAATGTAGAATTAGTAAATGCAATGCCCAGGTATGAATGGAGCCTGACCCTTTACAAAAATGCAGAGGCACAAAAATGCATTGATGTGAGCGTGTTTCATAGGAACCCATATTAAAAAAATGTCCTGCGTTTCTGCAAAAAGCATGAAAAATGCATTGGTTGGAATGTGGTTGTAGATATACATGCGTCCGCTTACGTCCACTTCTCTCCAAGTACATCTAGGTCCTGGAAAAAAAATGCAAAATATGAATGTTGCATATCCCAGAAGGCAGGGACATGGTGCATCTGGTGGGCATCATTGGGGGGCCAGCTGCTTGAACCCAGAAAAGGCAGCCAGCTCCCGATCACCTGACCCATGTAAATGAGATGCTCTGTTGTCTCAGCCAGCGTTACACTACTAGCCACACTGCAAAGATGTGTTTCACTCTGCCAGGGCTTGACCTCTATTACTATGCCCCAGTGGGCAGGGCGAAATACGTTGTGAAGGCGCGGTTAGTTGGGTATCACTGGCTAGCATCTCATTTACACAGGCTGGTTGGGATGCCAGAACCCCCATATCTTTGGACCAGGGAGAGAAAGCTTTTCCCCTCACTTGGAGCGGTGCTTCGAGTTCTTTTCCAGCTCCCGAAGATGTCATAAGAAGATAGCTGGTTTGGGACCCAGGCTGTTGCAGTGACACAATGGATCACAGCAGGGCAACACTGGATTCGCTAGGCAAGTGAGGTATGTCAAACGAGGACAACCCAACATAACCGATAACTGAGGCATTAAAAGAAAAAACAAAGGGAGGGAGAGGGTAAGTTCATCTTTATGAATTTCCTTTTGCCAAAATGTTGAGAAAATTGGGAGATTCTAGTGAAACTTTGCCTTTTTTTTTTTAAGATTGGCATAGCCAAGAATTGCGATGGCACCAGGATTTCCATGGTTGGGTCATCCTTGACCGGCATCAAAGTCCAGGAAATGAGATGGTGGCTCTGGATGATGCCCAAACAAAGATGGCCTCCACTTGAAGAACACTTTAAATTCATTTCTCTAAATGGCACCCATGCTGAGCAGCCAACCTCCTTTTTTCAGAATGCAGCAGGGCAACCTCTCAGCATGGGACCTGGAAGTAAGTGGAGATCACTGGAGTAGTGTTGCCTACTACACTGATTTCCAACTTGTAGAGGACACCATAGATATGGTCTATGCATAGTTGCGTTGGTCGGCTCTGGTCCAATGTCAATATGTAAAAATTGCCATACCTGAGATTCTGTGAAGGAATCTTTTTATGCAGTTTGCTAAAATAAATCCTAGTAATATATTTAACAGACATTTTTTAAATCCAAAGTGTTTTCACTTTCATCAACAATGTAGACGCTAAAGGCAGCTGCACCTCTTGACCTAGAACGTGATGTCAGGTGAAGCGTGTAATACGCTGGAATGTACTGCATCTGGAAAATCATAATGGAAGAAGACATATGGAGATCCAGGTCACAGTACTCTAGTTTACGATCTTACAGGGCAGCGGATTGAAAACGCTGAAGTTTAATTTTAACTTCTCTGGGCCCCTCTTATTAATGTGCAAATTAAATTTTTGAATACAACTTTCTTTTCTTTTTATCAGAAAACGTTCTATTTTCATTACATACTGTATCTTATTATAAACCCAGTAGGCAATTTAGAGATTCAAATTTTACACTGCTGTTTTTATGCAACCAAAACTTGGAATGGAGGTCCAGGTACTGACTATATTCTAGATGAGCTTGGGTGTCCTCGGAAATCATTTCTTTTTTTTTTTTAATCCAACAAAAAAACTTTTATTAATGTAGCGAGGCATGTCATAACATAGTGTATCGCATATACAATCCAAATGGAACCAGAGTCTTCAGTTTACAGACTATACATTCACATATCATAGCATTGTCGATGATAATGACAGAGTAAACAATAATCCCTAAGGTGCTATGGGGGCAACAAGGGTCTCCGCAATTAAGTGGGCTAGTTCATCATGAAGACGGTGATGAGAAATATAATTCCAGAGCTCCTACACTGTCTCATAGCGCATCATCAGGCCCGGACTCCGTCCACATCATCTGCAGTGGACGTTGATTCCAGCCATCTGTCCCAGATTTTATGGTATTAATGGGGACATCGTCTATGCTGGTATAGGAGTTTTTTGTATGGGAGAGTTTGGTTGACCGACGCCATCCATTCCTGGAAGGTCGGCGTTGTCAGCCTGAGCCACCTGCGGGCAATTAGCAGCCTAGCAACGAATAATGTTTCCTGCATGAAAATATGTAGGTGCCTATTTTGTTCTTGCTCAGGCAGAAGACCCAACAGGCACTGTTTAGAGCATAGAGTCAGCGGGGAGCCCATGACATCATGTAAGAAGTCAACTATTTGCTTCCAGTAGTGCTGAACCGCTGGGCAGGACCAAATGAGGTGGAAAAAGGAGCTACCACTGGCCGCACATCGTGGGCAGCGAGGGTCCTGATCAGGTCTGTATTTGGCTACACGAGCTGGGGTAAGGTAAGATCTATGGACAATGTATATCTGCGTGAGCCTGTCAGATAGTTTTGGGGAAACCATTTTGCATGAGGACAGCACGTCCGACCATTCCTCATCCTCCAGCTCCCCCACGTCTGCCTCCCATTGCGTCTTGAGGCTAAAAGCGAGTCTCGAGGCCGCAGGGGTGAGGAGGGTAGAGTAACAGATCGAGGTCAAGCCCTTGGGGTCATCACCCATGAGAGTGCCCACCAGGCCAACCAGGGACAAGTCCGGGGGACCGGCAGCAAATTGGCATTGCAGCGCATGCCGGAGCTGAAGGAAGCGGAAAAACATTGCGTTTGGTAGATCGTGGGTGGTCTTAAGTTCCTGAAAGGACTTGACACCTGTGGTGTCCATCACTTGGTGTAGGTAGAGTACACCATGCCTTATCCATAGGTCAGTGTTTGGTAGCGTCAGGAGTTCTGGCAGGTTTCTGTTACCCCATAATGGCGAATGGGCATTTATAGAGGGCATCCCTAACGGTCGAGTGGCAAGATCCCGAATTTTACAGTGATGGTGTAGCACAGCTGTGCGTCCTCCCGACCCGGGCGGGGCGGCCGTCCCACTAAATATGATCTGATAAGGGTGCGTAAGTCTCCTAAAGGACTGTGGGCATGCCAAGTCAAGACACCGAACCTTGTCATCTTTGTCAAAGTGAAAAAAGTGGGACAATTGGGCAGCTAAGTAGTAAAGATGGAGATCAGGCAGTGCCACTCTCCCCCAAGTCCGTGGGTTTTTGTAGGGTACACCACGAAAGTTTGTGTCTGGAGGTGCCCCAGATAAAGGAGTTCAGGATAGAATCCATTGCTTTAAATACCCTGAGGGGCAGGTAGGATGGGGAATGCCAAAAAATATACAGGAGTTTGGGCGATAGGACCATCTTTATTAAATTTACTCGACCCATGACTCCAAGAGGGAGTCGTGCCCATACCTGTGTTTTAGCTTTGAGTAGGGCGTATAGGGGTTCCACGTTCAGTCTGGTATAGTCTGCGAGGGATCTGGTGACCTGTATTCCAAGGTATTTGATCTGGCTAGCTCTCTGTGTAGTGGGATGCTGATTTGATCACATGGTTGGACGGTTATGTCTAGGGGGAGTATTTGGGACTTATCCCAATTTATCCGAAGGCCGGAGAATCTCCCAAAACTGTCAATAAGGTTCAGAGCTGCTGTGAGAGAGGGGCCCGCATCCTCCAGGTACAATAACATGTCGTCCGCGTAGAGACTAAGGGTCTCAGTCAGTTGTCCAGATCTAAGGCCCCTAATAGCTGGGTGCGAACTAATGGCAATCGCCAGGGGTTCCACCGCCAATGCGTATAATAGTGGAGACAGAGGGCAGCCCTGTCGGGTGCCTCTATGAAGTGGGAATGGGTCCGAGGTACTCCCATTGATCAAGACCCTGGCCATTGGCGCCTGATTTAACAGTTGTATCCACTTTATAATTTGGGCCCGAACCCATATCTGCGCAGGCACTCCCAAAGATACGGCCACTCGACTGAATCAAACGCTTTAGCAGCGTCTAAACTTACCACCACTCTGGTGCCCACTGAATCGTGTGTAGCCTGTAGATTAAGGAAGAGCCGGCGCAGATTAAAGGCAGTATTTTTGTAAGGCATAAAGCCAGTTTGATCAGGGTGAATTAAAGTTAGGATAACTTTGTTCAAGAGAAGAGCAAGCACCTTAACCAGGATCTTGATATCTAGTTGGAGGAGAGAGATCGGCCTGTAGGATTCGGGAAGGGAGGGATCCTTGCCAGGCTTGGGTATCAACACTATCAAGGCTTCTTTCATCGAATCAGGTAGTGGAAGTATTAATAGTATAGTATGTAATAGTATAGTATGTAGGAATAGTTTTTGGAGTTGAGGTAGAACTATCTCACGGAATTGGGTGTAAAATTCCAGGGGGAGTCCATCAGTTCCAGGGGCCTTGCCTGTGGCTAAGTTAGCTAGCGCTTCATCTATGTCATCGGATGTGATGGGGGCCTCCAGTTGCAGTTGTTGGGACTAGCTCAGCTCAGGGAAATGCACCGGTTCTAGGAAATCGACTAAGTGGTCTCAACTATGGTGAGTATGGGAGGAGTATATGGTTGAGAAAAACGTATGGAATTCCTTGGCCACCAGGTCCGGGTCAGTTATATTGTTCCCGGCCGAGTCGCGAAGGGACGCCACCACCGGAGGTGTATGATCTAAGTGGGCCAAAAGTCTACCCGCGCGTTCTCCGTGTTCAAAATTTCGTTGCCTAGAGAAAAATATATTTTGCTTAGCTTTGTTCAATAAAAGGTGATTGAGCACCCGAGTCTGTGACTTAAGAAGTGTTGCATTGTGGGGAGAGGGGTCCGTTTTGAAAAGTCTGCTCTAGCAGCCGTAGCTGGGTCTCAGCCTGGGTCACCACCGTTTTGGACGACCGCTTGTACCTGGATATAAGAGTAGATAGCACGGACAGGGCATGCAGTTTAAACGAATCCCACACCGCGGTCATAGGGGCAGTGCCCACACTGGTGCTGAAAAAGCCCATTCTTTTTGCATGGAATCGATGTCAGGGAGTATGGATAGCCAAAATGGATTTAGCTTCCAGGTACGGGTTGCAGGGGGGGAACATAAGTCTATGGTTGCCCAGCATGGGCAGTGATCAGACAGTACCCAGGTCTCAAACCTCGCGTCATGTAGATGTGGTATGAGGGTTTGGGATACAAAGATTAGGTCTATTCTCGACATGGTGGAGTGAGATTGGGAATAGCAGGAATAACTGCGCGATGTGGGGTATTTATATCTCCACGTGTCCGTCAGCCGGAGCTCCTGCATCATGCGGCCAAATCTGGTCAGGGTGAGGGTCTCATTAGTTGTTTGGTCCTGTCCCAGCCTATCAAGAGAGGGATTGGTCACCATATTAAAGTCCCCAAGCCAGTGGGGTGCTGCGCCATAAAGGTTACACCGTCTTGTAGTATCTCAAATTGGAACGGGGGGGGGGTACATAAAAAGCAAGAATGAGAAGTTCATAAGCATTAACCATTGCATGTAAAAAAACGAACCTGCCCTGAGGATCCGTACACAGGCTCAACATCTGGAACCTAGTGTGTCTGGCTATCAGGATCGCCACATCCTGGGAATGGGGGGTATGGGGAGCCTGATATACCCATCCGAGCCAAGGCTTCTTGAGAGCAAGCTGGAGAGAGCCAGTAAGGTGTGTCTCCACCAGCACTGTAATCTCTGCTCTCATGGCCTTAACACGGGAGAGAACAGCCAATTGTTTAGACCTAGCACAGATACCCCTGACATTCCATACAATCAGCTTAATGGGAGCCATATTGCGAAGTGCAAGTCAGTGGCGCATGGGGCCCACGCCGCAGCCTGTAGCCTCGCAGGGGATAAATCATTATAGGCAGAGAAGGGTTTCCCAAGAGCCCCATGCACCACGGACAGGCGCTAGGTCAACTGTACTACTATCACATCCAGTGTCATTACATGTACAGTGAAAGGGAAGACATAGTAACGTAGGTTCAAATAAGCCTTGGTCAAATAGATTGGCTCACCACATATTGGTAGAGCCATGCAGAACAAATATGAAAAACAACAAACAAAACATTGGAACCAGAACCTTGTCACATCTACTGACCAGTCATGTTTAGTAGATCTAGGTTCATAACATGCACTGGACCGGCGGCCACTGCACCAGAGACACAAAGTCAGCGCAACAGCAGCAACCGGCCAGGGAAACGTAGCTTGAGCACCATCCACCACATAGAAGAGCGTGGGCAGTGCCTGGAATGTCTGTGTACAAAGGGGGGACGAACGTTCTCTGGAAAACCAATTGTGGATCCGGGGGCACGTCTGCTCCATGTCTGAGACATGACAAGGGGCCCAGCAACAAAAGAAAAAACTGGGGCCGCTGACCGTTCATGGGGAACGCTCCGGGCCTTAACAACACGATAGGCAGAGTACATGTGGGTTCTATTAAGCATTGTTTAAGATTGTGCAGGGCATTGGCTTCACAGAGGTATCAGAATTGCCCGATAGAGAAAGGGGGGAGGATTTAGGCAAACAAAGTGGGGCAGACGAGGGAGATTTCCGGCAAGTGTAAGGGGGAGAGAACTTACGATGGGTTGCAGCCACCATAGCTGGGACGGGGGAAACCTGTACTAGCAGACCAACATGAGCTCTTGGGATGCTCTGTCCCGTCTCTCCAGCCAGGATATCACCGCCTCCGGTTCCTCAAAAAAGTGGACTCGATCCTCTCCCACCACCCGCAGTCTGGCAGGGTACAACATGGCGTATTTTAAATGCTTGACCCTCAGCTGCCGCTTGGCCTCGGTGAATTGAGCGCGACGGCGCTGGAGGTCTGCGGAAAAATCCGGGTACACCGCCACCTGTATATTGCCGCACGGTATATTCCCCTTCTCCCGGGCTAAACGAAGGACGGCATCTCGGTCCCTGAAATTCAGGAACTTTGCGATGAAGGTCCGCGGTGGTGCTCCGGCCGGCGGTGGTTTGGCAGCCAGGCGATGTGCCCGTTCCACCACGAAGGAGGTGGAGAAGGCCTCTCTACCGTATGTAGTGATGAGCAGGTTCTCAAGGAAAGATTGTGGGTCGGTGCCCTCCGCTCTCTTTGGCAGGCCCACAAAGCGGAGGTTGCATTGTCTCAGGCGGTTCTCCATGTCCTGTTTCACCAGGATAGCCTGTAGCTGGTGTTGTACCTGCTCCGTTGCGGCCTGTAATGGCGGCACATCGTCCTCCAGGAGGCCTATTCGGCGTTCGGTCTCGGACACCGTCTCCCGGACCTTCTGGAGATCCTGCCGTAAAAGGGAGATATCCACCTTGACCTCTTCTATTTGGGAAGTGAGGGCTGTTTGGCAATGTGTAATGACATCCAGTATTCTGTTCGTGTCACCAGAGGCGGGTTCCGTGTCAGCGGAGGAAGAAGCGCCATTTTCCTTGCCATGCTCCGGCTCCTAATGGCGAAACTTGTCCAGCTTACTAACTGCCTCGGAGGCCCTTTTAGGTGGGGACATCTCAGTCGGCAGGATGTAGGGGGTCTTGGCCGTCTGGTAAGTATCAAAGGTAGAGGATATACCCCCAGGATGTTAACATACAGGATATTAGTGCTGCGGAGCTCTCAGTGCTGGCACCCTACTCCATTCAGCTTAAGGCCACGCCTCTTCTCCGAAATCATTTCTATCTGAATTTCCAAGTTGTACCTTTTTCATTTGGGTTAGAAAATTCTGAGAAATCCTCTACTGAAACCTGCTGGGAAACAAACCCTTCCAGAAGTGTTGATCTACTGGGTCCCCTGCAGATCTCATTGGTTCCTCTTGTTTACCTCATTGTTATTACTGTATTCTGTAATGGGTTTAGGCCAGTGGAACCAGTAAGTTGGTGAAAATATTTAAAGCATGTGTTCAAAGAAAGTACCCAAAATATTATACATACTATGGCCAAAAGTAGACCCTTCTCCAAATGATGGAGTTCAGGTGTTCTAGACAGTAAAGGATACTGCTAATGCTACAGCATACCAAGGCATTTTAAACAATTGGTGGCTTCCAACCTTGTGTTAACAGTTTAGGGAAGCTCCTTATCTTTCCCAGCATGACTGTGCTGCCATGTACAAAGCCAGCTCCATAAAGGCATGGTTTGATCACTTTGGTGTGGAGAATCTTGAGTAGCTTGCACAGAGCCTGGACCTCAACCACCATTGAGATCAATTGGAACTTCAATGGCTAGCCAGGTTTTCTTCTCCAACATCAGTATCTGACCTCACGAATGCTGGTTGGGCGCAGATTCTCAGACAACCTCAAAAATCTTGTGGAAAGCCTTCCCAGAGGTATGGGGGCATGATCTTGTTTAATGGGTTTAGTTTGGAGGAAATAAAATGGCGTGCGCAGAGCTCCAATCTCAATCCTACTGAACATCTCTGGGATGAATTGGAATGCCAATTGAGAGCCAGGTCTTCTCATGCAACATCAGTACCTGACCTCAAAAATAGAGACAAGTTCCCACACACTCTGAAATTTTAAGGAAAGCCTTCCCAGTAGAGTGGAAGCTGCTTTAGCCTCAAAAGAGGATTTACACCATTAAAAATACCCCCTTCCCTTTCTTGTTTTTGGAGTAGGATTTCCAATAAGCTCCTATAGCTGTGATAGTCAGGTGCATATATATGTATGTATAAATATTGAGTGCGGATCCCCCTTACATCATGGTCCCCAGAGAGCCCCCCACTTACATCAGATTCCCTAGAGAGCCCTTTCCTTGCATCAGGGTCCACAGAGAGCCCCTTCCTTACATCAGGGTCCACAGAGAGCCTCTTCCTTACATCATGGTCCACAGAGTCTCCCCCTATACATCAGGGTCCCCAGAGAGCCCCCCTATACATCAGGGTCCCCAGAGAGCCTCCTCATATATCAGGATCCCCAGAGAGGTGGACTGATAGTGTCGATATCCTCGAATAACCTTTAGGATGAGGTTTTTGTTCTTTC
>BLSH010319555.1:318624-333593 GCA_018402905.1 Glandirana rugosa | reverse complement strand
GCACAGAACTATATGGCATTAAACATTCACCACGTGCAAAAAGGTAAAAATTGGAGGCTCATCAGAAATATGGATACACAACGCCTTTGAGTATATCTGTGGGGAACTCAGCATAGGACCATCACACCCAGAATGTATGCTTCCAATCCAACACTGCAGGAGCACTCAAGCCAACTTGTGCATAATTTGCGATTATGCACAAGCTGGCTTGAGTGCTCCTGCAGTGTTGGATTGGAAGCATACATTCTGGGTGTGATGGTCCTATGCTGAGTTCCCCACAGATATACTCAAAGGCGTTGTGTATCCATATTTCTGGTGAGCCTCCAATTTTTACCTTTTTGCACGTGGTGAACAGACTTGGAGGACACTGAAGATTATTCACATAAGTTTAAGAAGTTTTGGTTCCAGCACGGGCAATTTATTTTTCCTGGCACTGGCACTTTTTCACTGAACATTTAGGCCTCATACACACGGACGTTTTTTGACGCCGGCGTTTTCTGGCGTTTTTTGCAGCTCTCCATGTTAGTCAATGGCCCCATAAAAACGTTGGCGTTTTTGAGCTGTAGGTGGCGTCGGCGTTAGTGAGCAGAAAGTAGAATCCATGGCCATCGTGTTCTGAGGCTGTAACGTTTTGATGTTTTTTGACGCCGACGCCACAAAACGCCAACAAACGCCAACTAACGCCAACAAACGCCACCTAATATTGTACCGGCGTTTTCCGGCGTTTTTTGACGCCGATGTTTTTAGGTTGAAAAATAGTAGAGGGATGATTTTATTTAAAAAACGCCTATTGACGCCGACGCTCACTAACGCTCAAAAACGCCAATGCATAACGCCGAAAAACGTCGACTTTTTTTCCTTGACGTCGGACCCGGCGTTTTGTTTATTTTTTTAGATACGCCCGTGTGTATGAGGCCTTAATATCATTATTTACTTTGTAATCTACCATATTACTCTGGAAGCGCTGCTAACACTAGACTTATTACACGAGTGTTGACTTTATCTTTGATTTTTTATTTAAAGCAGCAGCTGTGTGATTATTTATTTATTATTTAATTCACAATTTATGTTTTATTATATATTGTATGTTTTTTTTTGCACGATTGGGTTTTTGCACGATTGGGTTTTAGCACCTGTAGCACGGGTTGTTACTTTTAGTGCGGTATTTGCATTTTATATAGTGAATGGGGTTAACCTGCAGGGGGAGATCTACGGGTTAATTGTGTTCCCTAGGCGTGTTCTAACTGTATGGTGGCTGGGCTGCTATGGGCATAAGAGATCTAACTGATGCCAGTGACAGGGATCAGCAGATCTCTTATGTCCCCACTATCAGAATGGGGAACCACCGTGTTTACATCGGCGGTTCCCCGTTCTTTGGCTCTGGCAGCTCATCGCGGCTCGCCGGCGGACATCAGGTCCGCCCCAGCTGCGGGCACACTCTTCCTGCGCCCCCTATCGGCCACTTCTAAATCGTTTATTTACGGCGATTCGAGGTACACGTCCACACTGCCACAGTAAATATACTGTGCGTGGTGTGGAAGTGGTTAATCATGTATAAATAAAGTTAATGTTTTAAAATAGTGGTTACTGTTGTGCCTATAAAGGCCAATCTTGAAAGTCTTGCAACAATTCCCCAGTTAATTAAGAGGTGGCACATTGCTACCTTGATATACACAGCACCATCCTGTGGTGATACTAAACAATTCAATTTCACACTGGTGAGCTCAACACAGTGTTGGATGATCGAGGGATCCTATCTATTGTAAAGAAAAATCCATTCACAACATCCAGCCAAGTGAAGGACACTCTCCAGGAGGTGGGCTTACCATTATCAAAGTCTACAGAGCAAATACAGTGGGTTCACCTCAAGGTGCAATCCATTCATAAGCCCGAAAAATAGAAACGCAAGATAAGACTTTGTCAAAAAACATCTAAAAAAGCCAGATCAGTTCTGGAAAAGCATTCTTTGGATGGATTAAACTAAGATTGATCTGTACCAGAATGACGGTAAGAAAAAAGTGTGGAGAAGGCTTGGAACAGCTCATGATCCAAAGCACACAACATCATCTGTAAAACATGGTGGGGGCAGTGTGATGACATGGGCATGCATGGCTTCCAATGGTACTGGGTCATTGGTGTTTATTGATGATGTGACAGAAGCAGACGGATGAATTCTGTAGTGTTTAGAGATCTACTGTCAGCCCAGATTCAGCCAAATGCAGCAAAGTTGATTGGATGGCGCTTCACAGTACAGCTGGACAATGATCCAAAACACTGCAAAAGCAACCCAGGAGCTTTTGAAGAAAAAGAAGTGGAATATTCTGCAATGGCTGAGTCAATCACCTGATCTCAGCACAATTGAGCATTCATTTCAATTGCTGAAGACTAAAGGCAGAAAGAGCCACAAATAAAGACAGCTGCAGTTAGAGCCTGGCAAAGCACCGGAAAGGGGGAAACCCAGTCTTTGGTAATGTTCATGGGTTCCAGACTTCAGGCAGTCATTGCCAGTAAAAGATTCTCAACAAAATATTAAAAATTAACATTTTATTTAATTCTTTTCATTTGTCCAGTTACATTTGAGCCCCTGAAAACGGAGGGACTGTGTAGAATAATGGTTTGAGTTCCTAAAATTTGTACTTGATATTTATGTTCCACCCCTTGCATTAAAGCTGAAAGTCTGCACTTAAAATTCATTTGGTTTGTTTCATTTTCATTTTATTCTGGTGGCATACAGAGCCAGAAGTATGAGAATTGTGCCTTTTCCAAATATATATGGACCTAACTGTATATGACTGTTTCCAATGAGCTGACTTGCATCTTCTTCTTCAGTTATACTGTCTCAATGTATGTTTGAAATGTTTAAAGCTGAAATTGAGTTACTTTTTGCTCTGTGCAGGAGCTTTCAGTAATAGTCTGGTCACTGCTGCTCTCTCCTTGTACAGGGTGACTGGTCTTGTCTTCGCCCCCTCATGTGGCTTTCTGTAGTGGGTGGAGCCTGCTGGGCCCTTCCCACAACTCTGTTCTCTGCACAGGCTATGTACAACACACTGATGATGCCATGACTACATTACAAGGTAATATCTGGGTTGGCAAAGGCATTAGGTTTACATAATTTGGATTTACATCCTTCGCGACTATTGATGAATTTATTAAAATCCTGAGTTCAGCTAAGATCAAAAACCTAAAAATCAGCACTAGGGACATAGCTTACAGTTTGTCATTTTGTCAAGATCCTCTTGAGGCAATCGGGGAAGGCAAAATTAAAGCCAAACTTGGGGCGAAACACCTCTCATCTGAAGGCAAAGTTTAGCTAAAACCAAAAACAAAAAAATCAGCACAAGGGACATACTTTACAGTTATTATGTGTCCCTTGTGCTGATTCTTCTTTTTTGAGAAATCTTCCTCTGTTCCACCCCACCCCCACGAGTATATGATTTATAGCTCTGCCCCCTCCGTTCCCATATCCTGTGTTAGTATGGATTCTATGAATGGCGCATCTGGCAGGAAGGGTCGGGCATAGTTCAGCTCTCTTGATGAGACCACCAGACAGCCCTTCAGTTGTATTAGCTCCTGCTGCAACAAAAGATTGTGTGTTGGGGGGGGGGGGTGTGAGGACAGAGGAGGATTTATCCTAAAATAAGAAGAATCAGAACAAGGGACAAATTCATTCCACTGATAAGTTAGAGTATCTCACAAAAGTGAGTACACCCCTCACATTTTTGTAAATATTTTATTCAATCTTTTCATGTGATAACACTGAAGATATGACTTTGCTACAATATAAAGTAGTAGGTGTACAGCTTGTAAAAAAAGGGATTTTATTAAAACTTACCGTAAAATCCTTTTCTCTGAGTTCACTGACAGGCGCAGCTCTCCATTGACTTGTGGGTTATATGCAGATCCTATTAGGAGTTAACTAGGCAAAGAAGAAAGCACGCTGGCCCCTCCCAGGGGGCTGTCCTCTCTTCCCATATAATCCCCCTACTCTCAGCACATTAGTTCGTAACAAGCCGTACCGGAAAAACGCAGAGGGGTGGGTGCTGCGTCTGTCAGTGAACTCAGAGAAAGGATTTTACGGTAAGCTTTAATAAAATCCCTTTTTCCCCTACCTTCACTGACAGATGCAGCTCTCCATTGACTTGTGGGGATGTCCCAAAGCTGTGTCAATAAGAGGGGTGGGTAAACAAAAAACAACTGTACCCAACAGAACCTCCGAAGAGGCGCCAGACGCGCCTACACTGCCGCCTGTAAAACTTTCCGGCCAAAAGCCGCATCCGAAAATGCGGACACATCAACTTTATAAAACTTAGTAAACGTGTGCACTGAGGCCCAAGTGGCCGCCTTGCACACCTGTGACACCGAGGCCTGGTGTCTAAAAGCCCAGGAAGTGCTAACAGCCCTGGTAGAATGAGCCGTGACCGGGAAAGGAGGCACTTTGCCCCGAACAGAATACGCATGAGTCAGTCTGTCTGATCCAACGATTGACAGTAGCCGACGAGGCCACCAAACCTTTGCGCGGACCATCCGTCAAAACAATCAACGCGTCAGACCTCTGAAAAGAGTCTGTAGCCGCCAAATTCACCCGCAAAGCCCTCACGACATCCAATGAATGTAACTCAAATTCCTTAGGATGTGACGGATGCGGACACAATGAAGGAAGAACAATATCTTCATTAATATGAAAAGAAGAAACTACCTTGGTAAAAAAAGAAGGTGGCGGACGCAAGACCGCCTTATCCCTAGGCAGGACCAAGAAAGGAGACCTGCAGGACAACGCTGCCAATTCTGACACCCACCTAGCGGATGTAATGGCCACCAAGAAAGCCACCTTTTACGACAACAATTGTAAGGGAATATCCCTGATCTTCTCATATGGTGGCTTCTGTAGCACAGAAAGCACCAGATTCAAATCCCACGGTGCCAAAGGTGACCGTACCTGAGGAGCCACATGGTGCACACCTTGCACAAATGTACGAATCAAAGAGTGAGACGCCAGAGGTCGTTGGAAAAGAATCACCAAGGCCGATATCTGGCCCTTGAGAGTACTCAAGGCCAATTTTTTATTCAGGCCCTGTTGTAAAAAGTCAGGACCGTCGACACCACATAAGATTGAGGGTTCCAACCCCCCGCCTCACACCAGGCAATGTAGGCCTTCCAGGTTCTATGATAGAACTTGCGCAAAGTACACTTGCGCGCCTTCATCATGGTAGGGACCACTGAGTCGTCGACATCCCAGTCCCTCAGTACCTCGGATTCAATAGCCAGGCCGTCAAAGCCAGCGAGTGTAAAGCAGGGTGTAATATGGGTCCCTGAGACAGCAGATCGTCTCGCAGAGGGAGACACCAGGGAACGTCTGCCACCATTCTCACTACATCGGCGTACCACGGACGCCGAGGCCAGTCCGGGGCCACCAGGATCATCGGAATTCCCTCCGCTGCCCCCCTGCGCAATAGGCGCGGGAGCATTTTGATGGGAGGATAGGCGTACAGAAGACGATACCGACTCCAAGGCGCCACGAGTGCGTCTGTGGCCACTGCCAATGGGTCTTTCGTCCTGCACACAAAGGACTTTACCTTGTGGTTGAACCAAGATGCCATGAGGTCCACATATGGCGTGCCCCACTTGTGGCAAATCTGGCTGAACACTTCTGGATGGAGAGACCATTCTCCCTGATCCCATGATCTCCCTGAATACGTGCAGTTCTGCCCAACGCAGGATTAGAGCTGCTTCCGCGGCCACTGCCGCACTTTTCGTTCTGCCCTGATGGTTCACATATGCCACTGCCGTGGCATTGTCCGACTGAACCCGAATCGGGAGCCCTTGTAGCCTCGCCGTCCAGTGGGATAGACAGAGTCTGATCGCTCTGAGCTCCAGCACATTGATCGGAAGGCGTGACTCCTGCGCCGACCAGCAACCCTGGGTCGACAGAGAGAGAGCCCAGTACCCCCCCAGCCCGATAGGCTGGCATCCGTCGTGATTATAGACCATGTCAGGGGAAGAAACGACTCCCCCCCCCCCCCATCAAGACTGGGGTCCGAAGCAACCAGGCCAGGGAAGCCCTGGTCTGATGATCCAAGTTGACCAACCGGTCCAGAGACAGGGGAGATCTGTCCCATCGAGACAGAATCGCTCTCTGAAGTAGTCGAGTGTGGCTCTGAGCGCAAGATACCGCCTCGAAGGCCGAGACCATGAGCCCCAGCACCCGCATACAGAACCGTAATGAAGACTGCCGGTGAGGCAGTAAGGTTCGCACAGCTGATTGCCGGGACTGCAACTTGGCTGGGGGTAAGAACACCTTCACCTGTTCTGTGTCCAGAATCAGACCCAGATATTCCAGGCGACAGGACGGGGTCAACGACGACTTCTGCAGGTTGATCAGCCAACCGAAGTCCTCTAACGAGGCCATGGTGATGGACACGCTCTCCTCCAGGGGAGAGGCAGACTCCGCTCTCAGAAGAAAGTCGTCCAGGTAAGCCACCACCGCGATACCCCTCTGCCTCAACAGGGCCAGCACTGGGGCCACCAGCTTGGTGAAAACCCGAGGAGCTGAGGCCAGACCGAAGGACAGAGCCACAAATTGGTAATGGAGACCTCCCACCGCAAAGCGCAGAAAGCGTTGGTATCGGAGACAAATGGGAACATGGAGATACGCATCCCTGATGTCCAGGGACGCCAGGAAGTCCCCCTCGACACGCCACGACCAAGCGGACCGATTCTATCAGGAATTTTCACGCTTTCACACAAGTTTAGCGCCTTCAGGTCGAATACTGGCCTTACCCCCCACCTTTTTTGGGGACCACAAAGAGGTTCGAGTAGAAACCGTGGAACCTTTCTGACTGAGGCAACGGCACTATCACCCCCTGTTCCGATAGTGCCTAAACCGCCCCGAAAAGGGCCTCCCGACGTTGATGCGGGAGTCTTATGTTCGATGGGAAGAACCTGTCTGGGGGTAGAGTGCTGAACTCTATCCTGTACCCGGAGGACACCACTTCCTGCACCCACCGGTCGGAAATGCGGGCAGTCCACCTGTCTGCAAACCCCAGAAGATGCCCCCCACCCGAGAGCTGGGTGGGGGCAACTCATCATGCAGAGGAGGGCTTATTCTCTGTCTTTTCGTTTTTACGTTGCCAGGGCCTCTTACCGGCCCCTGCAGCAGCCTTGCCGGCTCGCGGGCCCTTGCCCGCTGCCCCAGGTGCACGAAAAAAACCTCTTCTGACCCGAGGAGACAGGTCCTTGTTTGCGGCGAAATTCTCACCGCCTGGGCTCGGGAAGGAAGGTACTCTTCCCACCCATGAAATCCTTAATGATTTCATCCAAGTGAGGACCAAAAAGACGGCCACCCTAAAAGGGGAGGTCCGCTAAACATTTTTTGGAGGCGTGATCACCCGACCACAAACGCAACCAGAGGACCCATCTAATAATGACTGCAAAAACAGACATCTTTGATAACAGAGGGAGCAGGTCTAGAGCCGCATCACACAGGTATTTTATACCGTGATAGACATGTTCTCCCTTCTGCAATGCTTCCAGCGTTCTGCCGCAGTCCAGATCAATCTGCGGCTCCGCTGTGCATTCAGAGAAATATTTCACCGCCATGGCAGACGCCAGGGCCGGTCGCAAGGCCGAACCAGCCAAAATGAAAAGTGCTTTAGACACAGCCTCTGTCCGCCTATCGGCAGGATCCTTAAACGACGGCGACCCCTCCAGGGGAATAGTCGTCGCCTTGTTAAGTCGCTCCACCGGGGGGGTCCACTGAAGGAGACGCCCACTTTTTTATAAACCTATCCTCAAAAGGATACCGGATAGCGAAACGCTTAGGCATGGTGAAGGAATGCTGTGTGCGCTGCCATTCCTGATAGATCAAATGATCAAAAAAGTATCAGAGGGGTAAGCTCTCGGAGACCTAGGGGGCTTGGCAGTCCCACATACATAAGTAGACATCTGCGACTCTCCTTGGTTCAGTTGCAAGGACGTACGGACTCCAGAAATTATTGCAGACACCAGTGCTTTTTCATGTGCTGCTTTTGCCCCCTGGTCTTCTGCCACCTCATCTGAGGGACAAATTTCCCCCTCAAAAAGCTCCACGGGGGTTCCCGTGACCCCCAACGCTACATCCGGTTTGGAATCCTCCCCTGAAGAACAAGGGGGAGGGGGGCGCTTTCTTGGGGCCCCCAGGGCCTTGTTCGCCCCCCCCCCGGGAAAGAATTCTCCAAACACTGCCCGCAGCTGTTCTAAGGACACCAGGGACACTGACGCATGTTGCGCTGCATCTAAATCCTCCTCAGAGGGCCCTGCAGGGACATCTGCCATCACACCAACAGATTGAGCCACAGCAGTGAGAACAACCACTAGCGGCACTCCCACACAGTCAAACACATCACTGCCCCTCAGAACGCCAGGTAAACCCTGGAGGGCTGCACCCACCGCCACCAGCACCCCCAGGAAGCCAGCTATACTTGCTGTTTGTTTTGCCCAGAAAACATCCTGTGGACCGCCAGAGAGCCTGCACCGTCAGCAGCAGCCAGCACCTGTCCCAGCAATGTGAAAGTAAGAAAAAACGGCAGCAGCACGTTTTTCACAGCCTGGAAGGACTCCAATATGGCTGCCGAGACATCCACTAGAGGGCCAAGGGCTGCTTAACACGAGGCTCCGGCAAAATGGCCGCCAAGCATGGTACTGAAAAAACCCAGGGAAAATGGCAGCGGCTACGGCAAAATGGCGGCGATCCGCTGCAAAATGGCGGCGCATCGCCGCATGGCGGCCTAGGCAGTTTGCACACACAGTGCAAACGTGGTGCGGGGCGGGGGGAGTGGGGGCGAGGAAGTAGCGAAGGGACCCAGGAGAGCCCCAGTGACCCTCCTCAGCCAGCTGCTACCATGCATTACATTACAAATCGCCCTGCGGTCCCCCCCCAGTGCCCCTAGGGGGGCAGGGGGGCTCACTCACCACTCCTGAAGGGCGCAGCGGGTAGCCACCCGGTCGCAGACTTTTCTCCCCAGCTGGGAAGGAATGCTGCAGGCCCCTGGACCAGATCGAATCTGGACACTGGGCACAAGTGGGGGATCACCCACTGGCCACCCGCACGGAACGGGCACGATGCGGCGGGACCCACTAACATCCTGGGACTGGCTCGCATCGGGTGGCCGTACTGGGGAAAGTACAGGGTCTTTGCAGGAACCCTCTTTGCCCCAGTCGGCTTCTTGATAGTAGTCTTCAATTTGCTTGAAAAATATAAAAAAAGCGGAAGCAAAAATTCTATCCGCAGGTCCCATAAGGGAGCCAAGTCAACTCCTTGCACTAGGCATGTTAAAACTAATGTGCTGAGCAGAGTAGGGGGATTATATGGGAAGAGAGGACAACCCCCTGGGAGGGGCCAGTTTGCTTTCTTTTTTGCCTAGTTAACTCCTAATAGGATCTGCATATAACCCCACATGTCAATGGAGAGCTGCGCCTGTCAGTGAACGTAGGAGAAAGTGTAAATTTTAAGTCCCCTTAAAATGACTCAACACACAGCCATTAATGTCTAAACCGCTGGCAACAAAAGTGAGTACACCCCTAAGTGAAAATGTCCAAATTGGGCCCAATTAGCCATTTTCCCTCCCCGGTGTCATGTGACCTGTTAGTCTTAAAAGGTCTCAGGTGTGAATGGGGAGCAGGTGTGTTAAACTTGGTGTTATC
Source organism: Glandirana rugosa (assembly GCA_018402905.1). Classification (NCBI taxonomy): domain Eukaryota; kingdom Metazoa; phylum Chordata; class Amphibia; order Anura; family Ranidae; genus Glandirana; species Glandirana rugosa. Next base: position 323,915 of record BLSH010319555.1, on the reverse strand, counting down.
ACTCTCTCTCTCATACTGGTCACTGGAAGTTTAACATGGCACCTCATGGCAAAGAACTCTCTGAGGATCTGAAAAAGAGAATAGTTGATCCACATAAAGATGGCCTAGGCTATAAGAAGATTGCCAAGACCCTGAAACTGAGCTGCAGCACGGTGCCCAAGACCATACAGCGATTTAACAGGACAAGTTCCACTCAGAACAGGCCTCGCCATGGTCGACCATAGAAGTTGAGTGCACATGCTAAGCGTCATATCCAGAGGTTGTCTTTGGGAAATAGACGTATGAGTGCTGCCAGCATTGTTGCAGAGGTTGAAGGGTGTGGGGGGAGTCAGCCTGTCAGTGCTCAGACCATACACCGCACACTGCATCAAATTGGTCTGCATGGCTGTTGTCCCAGAAGGAAGCCTCTTTTAAAAATTATTCAAAGAAAGCCCACAAACCGTTTGCTGAAGACAAGCAGACTAAGGACATGGATTACTGGAACCATGTCCTGTGGTCTGATGAGAGCAAGATAAACTTACTTAGTGCAGATGGTGTCAAGTGCGTGTGGCAGCAACCAGATGAGGAGTGCAAAGACAAGTGTGTCTTGCCTACAGTCAAGCATGGTGGTGGCAGCATCATGATCTGGGGATGCACGAGTGCTGCCAGCACTGGAGAGCTACAGTTCATTGAGGGAACCATGAATGCCAACATGTACATATATATACACAGCGGCGGCTGGTGTGGGAGGGGAGCTTGGGCGCCGCCTCCCACCCGGCTAAAGAAGTAGAAAGAAAAAAAAAATGTCAGCCCCACCCCTGTAGGAGGCGCCGGCGCATTGACTTTCTTTTTTTTGCCCCACCTGTGTCACTGGTTGCAAACTGCCCCACCTGTGTCACTGGCTGCAAACTGCCCCCACCTGTGTCACTGGCTGCAAACTGCCCCCACCTGTGCCACTGGCTGCAAACTGCCCCCACCTGTGCCACTGGCTGCAAACTGCCCCCACCTGTGTCACTGGCTGCAAACTGCCCCCACCTGTGTCACTGGCTGCAAACCGCCCCCACCTGTGTCACTGGCTACATAACTGCCCCCACCTGTGTCACTGTATACTGTGCCCTGTGATGCTGAGCTCTATACCGTGTCCTGTGATGCTGGGGCTGTATACTCTGCCCTGTGATGCAGAGCTGTATACTGTGTCCTGTGATGATGGGGCTGTATACTGTGTCCTGTGATGCTGAGCTGTATACTGTGTCCTGTGATGCTGAGCTGTATACTCCTGACACAATATGTGGAATACAGGGGATGGAGTGGGTGGATTCTATAAGGGGTGGGGCTTATTAGAAGTAGGAGGGGTCAAAAGGAAGGGCGGGGCCTGGCACCCTCCATCCAAAAACTTCACCAGCCGCCACTGTATATACATATGCTGAAGCAGAGCATGATCCCCTCCCTTCAGGGACTGGGCTGTAGGGCAGTATTCCAACATAACGACCCCAAACACACCTCCAAGATGACCACTGCCTTGCTAAAGAAGCTGAGGGTAAAGGTGATGGACTGGCCAAGCATGTCTCCAGACCTAAACCCTATTGAGCATCTGTGGGGCATCCTCAAATGGAAGGTGGAGATATTGTCATATTGGAGTGGAAGAGGACTCCAGTGGCAACTTGTGAAGCTCTGGTGAACTCCATGCCCAAGAGGGTTAAGGCAGTGCTGGAAAATAATGGTGGCCACACAAAATATTGACACTTTGGGCCCAATTTGGACATTTTCACTTAGGGGTGTACTCACTTTCATTGCCAGCGGTGTTGAGTTGTTTTGAGGGGACAGCAAATTTACACTGTTATACAAGCTGTACACTCACTACTTTACATTGTAGCAAAGTGTCATTTCTTCAGTGTTGTCAAATTAAAAGATCTAATATAATATTTACAGAAATGTGAGGGGTGTACTCAATTTTGTGAGATACTGTATGTCCCTTGTGCTGATCTTTATTTTAGCTATACTTAGGCTTTAAATTACAGTTTTTGTGCCTGGAATTTGGCCTTAACTTTGCCTTCCCAATTGCCTTGCCAATTGCCTTGGCAAAATGGCAAACTTTTTTCCAAAATCTCCTGATTTTTGAAAACACTCCACGTCGCTCAATCCTGCTACTAAATCAACTCCATTCCAATGCAAGTTTGAATGGAGACCGCCGTGTTCTCTCCGCAGCTCAGAGTATACAAACCTCAAAAGGCTTTATTGAGAGGTGTTAATACCTCAGTGGCGATGCCGGAAAAATTATGAATTGTGGCTCTTTGGTCACTTATGAACAGTAATGCGCTTCCTGGCCAATAAAGTACTCGAGTGAAATTCTAACAGGCAATTACCCCGATTAGAAGTCAATGACGGTTCACTTTTCATACACAAGCAGGCTTCGACGATTGCAAAAGAGAAGCTCGTAATTTCTTCCGAAGCCCTTTCCCAAGGATCTGATTTCAAACGGGTTGCCAGCTTCGAGATAGAGCTCCCCCAGAGCCTGGCCTCAGAGACGTACGAAAACCTGGCCAGGTTAATATTTATGCAATGCAGAATTCATCCAGAATTTTGCTCTGATTACCGAATTGGCAAAACCCCAATATATATCTAAAAGGGAAAAACATGCTTTGTGAACTTTTTAAATATTGCATAAAGAAGAGTAGACCGAAATCAAGTCTACGGGCGAGCTGACAAAAGAATTTCTTCTACAACTTTTTTCTTTTTTTTTTTGACAGATTTTGATTGCCGTTGCCATTGCTACCAAAAAAGTGGACTTGTCAAATGTATGTTTGAATGAAGAAAACCGCATCGGCGTCTGAAAGCAATTCTTCAAAGCTGTGCTCTCTTTATCCAGGTTACATGTCATTTCAAATAGGTAGGCTCTCAGCCTGCTGTCACTTTACTGGACTCGATGACAATGGGAATAACCAGCAGACGGATAAAAAAAATAAGAGCTTGTGTTTGATGGGCTGAAATTTGGAAACCAAACTAATCTTTGATAAATGTATCTAATGGATGATCAAAGCTCCATTTATAAGCAAAATCATAAGCGAGAAGAGCATTTAAAGCTGACCTTCATTCTTGGGTGGGGGAGGGATGAAAGCAGGACGTACAGTCCATACGGAAAGTATTCACAGCGCTTCACTTTTTCCACATTTTGTTATGTTACAGCTTTATTTCAAAATGGATTAAATTAATTATTTTCCTCAAAATTCTACAATACCCCATAATGACAATGTGAAAGAATATTAGCAAATTTATTTAAAAAAATAAATAAAAAAATAATCACATGTACAGAAGTATTCACAGCCTTTGCTCAATACTTTGTTGAAGCATCTTTGGCACCAATTACAGCTTCAAGTATTTTTGAGTATGATGCTACAAGCTTGGCACACATAGTTTTGGGCAGTTTCTCTAATTTTTCTTTGCATGACCTCTCAAGCTCCATCAGGTTGAATGGGGAGCACTGGTGCACAGCCATTTTCAGTTCTCTCCAGAGATGTTCAATCAGGTTCTGGCTGGGTCACTCAAGGACATTCACAGAGTTGTTCCATAGCCACTCCTTTGTTGGCTGTGTGCATAGGGTCATTGTCCTGTTGGAAGATGAGCCTTCGCCCCAGTCGGAGCGCTCTGGAGCAGGTTTTCATCAAGGATGTCTCTGTACATTGTTGCATTCATCTTTCCCTCGATCCTGACTAGTTTCCCAGTTCCTGCCACTGAAAAACAAGCTGCCACCACCATGCTTCACTGTAGAGATGGTATTGGCTAGGTGATGAGCGGTGCCTGGTTTCCTCCAGACATGACGTTCACCATTTAGGCCAAAGAGTTCAATGTTTGTTTCATCAGACCAGAGAATTTTGTTTCTCATGGTTTGAGAGTCCTTTAGGTGCCTTTTGGCAAACTCCAGACGAGCTGTCATGTGCCTTTTACTGTGGAGTGGCTTCTGTCTGGCCGCTCTACCATTCACCTGACTGGTGGAGTGCTGCAGAGATGGTTGTTTTTCTGGAAGGTTCTCTTCTCTTCACAGAGAAACGCTGTTCTTGGTCACTTCCCCAACTAAGACCCTTCTCCCCAGATCGCTCATTTTCTCCAGACAGCCCGCTCCAGAAAGAGTCCTGGTGGTTCCAAACTCCTTCCATTTACGGATGATGGAGGCCACTGTGCTCATTGGGATGCTGCAGAAATGTTTCTATATCCTTCCCCAAATCTGTGCCTTGCTACAATCCTGTCTCGGAGGTCTACAGATAATTCCTTGGACTTCATGGCTTGCTTTGTGCTCTGACATGAACTGTTAACTGTGGGACCTTATATAGACAGGTGTGTGCCTTTTCAAATCAACTGAATTTACCACATGTGGACTCCAATCAAGTTGTAGAAACCTCTCAAGGACGATCAGTGCAAAAAGGATGCACCTGAGCTAAATTTTGAGCATCATGGCAAAGGCTGTGAATACTTGTGTATATGTGTGTTTTTGTTTTTTTATAAATCTGCAAAGATTTCAAACAAACTTCTTTCATGTTGTCATTATAGAGTATTGTTTGTAGAATTTTGAGGAAAATAAGGAATTTAATCCATTTTGGAAGGCTGTAACATAACAAAATGGAAAAAGTGAAGCACTGTTAATACTTTCTGTATGCACTGTAACTCCCAAAAGGGAGATAATTATATTTTAACACTCCCTCCCCAAACAGAATTACTAGAAAATGTTAAAACATTTTTTTTTAATTTTTTCCTTTTCTTAAAAAATGTTTTGGTCCTGCCCTCTGCCACCAATTTGACCTAGACCTGTACCTGGTACTGCAACACACATTCACAACAATAAATGTGCCGGGTAAGCTCCCACATCTTAGAGGATGGAAGGCAGCAAAGACAGCACTGGACTTCATGGGCTTGTAAGTACCAGCCAGTTAGCCCAGCAAAGTCTGATATAAGCCACCACTCAAGCTTGGCACTTTCCACGCCACCATCTTTTCATCTGATGTCATCAGAGTGATGGCTGTCTCTTCCAGGTACTTTAAGCCCCTGATGGTGCATGGTGGCATATGTGCAGTGCGGTGGGCCACTCCTCGCGCATGCACAGTGAAGTGCAGTTTGCCTCCAAGCCTCCTGGGACACGCAACATTCGGATCCCAGGAGGCTTCTTTTTTTTGTAAACGACATTTTATTGAATATTTTTGCACAGACAGACAACAGACCGCAAATTGCGGAGACCGAACAGTGGGTCATGTATAAAACATAACTCCTAAAACACTTGCCAATACAGTCATATACACGTCATAGACCCCAGCTGGGGGGGGGGG
>BLSH010319555.1:282423-301934 GCA_018402905.1 Glandirana rugosa | reverse complement strand
GAGAACATACAAACTACTCTTAGCAGTGCCGTGGTTGGGATTTTAACCAATGATCCCAGTGCTGCCTGGTGGAAGTGCTAACCCCTTGGCCACTGTGCTACCCTGAACTAATTGGCTCTCAGTGCTGCTTTTTCCTTCCTGCTGTACACAGACTACTAGAAGCTCATACCAGGTTTCCCTTCACTTCCTGTCTTTGAGATGCAACAGGACGTAAAAGTAAATATCTCCAAATTGAGGGGTATTCCCATCCTATAGATTCACCCCCGACGACGTCAGTAGATGACGAAACGCGTTGGGTGGCCGCTGGGAGACGTACCCCTCTGCACATGACCGGACAAACCTGAATCGCGGACGCCATTTTTCTTTCTGGACGCCGGACCATCCACGTGGTGTATCCAGGCGCGGTGACTTTGAGCTGTGTCGACATACGTACACAAATGCTGTTTTTTTACTTCAGAAATGTGAGTGACCATTTGTTTTTAGTCCACCATTAAAGTTTTTGTTTGTACCATCTGCACTATCGTATGTTTATGTTCCTTACATGCACAAGTCTGGATCTTACTGACAAATGAGCTGATGTGGAGTCCTATTGATTGAGAGTCTGAGTTCGAGGTCCCCTGCTGGAGCTTATAATTTAAAGGCGTTTTTTTGACCCTCCGTAACAGGGGGTCATTGACTTCTGGTAAGAGGCTTGGAGTGGTGGTGCCTTTGGTGGTGGGCTATCTGCTGAACATACAGGACTTCTGCTCAAGATTCTCTATATGGACTCTTTTGTTTTATATGTATGAACTTTTGCGCTGCAGTCATATATTTTAATTTCATCCTATAGATTCGTCATTGGTTCAGGTGTCCCCAGGATTTATCCATTTGGCCCCTTTCACACATACGGACCGTTCGTCCGTTTTTCATCCATCTGTTGACGGATGAAAAAACGGACATCAATGCATTCCTATGGAAAAATGGATGCCAACGGATGATCACCTATTTTCATCCTTTTTCATCCTCTTCCGTCATCATCCGTTTTTTTGAATGGATGAAAGCCCTATTTTTCAAAGGGATCAGACGAAAAACGGATGTAAACGGACGAGCAGGTCGTTTTTGCATGAAAATATTACTACAGGGCTCAAGTAGTTAAGGACTCTAGCTGGCAGATGTAAAAAACGGATGAAAAAACGGATTAAAAACTGTTGTAAACTTTGTTTTTGTTTTTTTTTAAAAAAGTGAACTGATCAAACAAACGGACCGTATGAAAGGACCCTTAATCTGATACTTCTATAGTGTCAACAATTTACTCAGCACTTTACATTTATACTGTACATTCACATCAGTCCGTCACATCCCTGCTTTGGTGACCACTCTAAAATTTGGATTTTCCATCCCTATTTGTCTCCAGGACATATGGAGAGGATGAATCTCTCAAGAAATAAGAATCTGTAACCCTTTCCTACTCTGTCCAAAACATAAAATGGCTTTAGATACACATAGCTGGAGCTGGGTTTAGGACGGACCAGATGGGTTTTTTTTTTTTAGAAGTACTTAAGGCTCTAATTGACTTCAAAAAAGGGTGGGCTTGGGGCACAGAGCATTGTGCCCGAGCCCACCCAGTTGTGTGAAAAAAGCAAATTAATATTTGCTATTGTCTTCCTGATTCTCCTCAGAGCCAATCCCAGCTCAGGAAGCAGGTCCTGAGACCCAATTGGTCGAGAGGAGGTGATCCTATTGGAGGAGGAGAGGAGGGTGGAGACGCAGAGGGAGCCATGCCGCCATGAAGCCGAGGAAGACGACGCAGGGTGAAGCCGCCGCCCCGGAGGAATGTGTAATGACAGTTTTGTCCAAAGAGGGAGGTAACATATATGGGGCTTGCTGCCTCCACATGGGAACTAGCTGGAGAGGTGCTGTATCGTGTGAATCCTGCTTGAGAGGTGTAAAGGGGTACCCAGTCGGGGTACTGAAGAGGACTAAGGACTTTATGTCCTTTGCATTACTCTGAGGTATGAGATGGCATCCTGGATAGGAAACAACCTGTATAGGAGGGAGCTGGAGCGAGGGAAATTGACTGTACAGAGACTGTGCTCTATCAACTAAATGTGATAAAGTAAAAGTTCCAAGTTAACGCAAAAGTGCCTGCTCTGAGGCTTTTGTAAAGGGGATGCATGTAATGGCGTATCCAAAGAACAGGGTTTACACCAGGGGAAGTGTTACCAAGGTTTAAATGTGGAGAATACTGCCATTGAGAAGATCCAAGCGCCATCAGTAACTGGTAGTGTGTTGGCGTTGAAGCTGCCAGCCAGGGTGTGTACAGTGTGACTGGCATGGATGATGGAGTGCTCTAGTAGCGAGGGGGTGCCTGATGTGACTCCCTCCATAGCAGCTGGTGCCCCTGTGTGCCTGGGCCCGGATCTGTGTCATGGAGCCCCTATGTATCTAGCTGCATGTCACAGGGAGAGTGTGTACCAGAGGATCCTCAATAGCATGTTACTGGGAGTGAGGTGACATTAAAGCTGGGCTGGGGAGCGGGATGCAGGCTCTGCGGTATCCCCAAACAAAAAGTTAATTGTGCCATGACATGTGCTCCCTTCTAAGTTGGAGTGTCGCCTTAATGCAGATTTCTCATTACTGTAGCTTCCGCCTGCTTAGTTTGCCATTAGCAAGTGAAGTTTACGGAGTTCCCCTTTTTAGGGAATAAGCACCGCCCACACGCTCTCTCGCCCAATTCTGAGCTCAGCTGCTGCTGCTAGAGGGAGAGCATGCTCTGCGCAGCTTCAGCGATGCTGAGCACTTGCTGAGGGTGCACTTCTATCCCCCAGTCTGCCCTGCCGTTTAGGCACCATATAGGGGGTTTAGCTACCTGGGAGTTTTTGTGGACCGACAGAGAATGGGCTACAGAAATTAAGTGGAAAAGGAGTGCTATGTAATGAGCTGGGGATGCTGGAATGCATAGGGAGCTTGATGGAAATATGTAGGAAAGATGAACTTTTTTATTTTTTAACTTTATTGCTATCATATAGAGGGGCTGATACGCCTCTTAAAGGGACCCTACGATTGCCGGCAGAAGAACAACATAAAGGACTGCTCCTTCCCCTTATGTGATAGCCCAATGGAAGTTACAGGCTCTCTCTATTGGACCCTTAATATCTGCCCTGCACTGAAATAAAGGTAATCAAGCACAGTTCATGCTTGATTAGCTGCTTCTCCAACCACAGCAGCTGGATAATGGCATTGCTGAAACCAGAAGTGACAAAATGTTTCTTGGTTCCAGCTTCATTCACTGCAGGGATGATCAGCTAATTGATGTTTGCTGATCATCTTCGGCTCTTCCTTCTGACACCTGCCAAGGATGTTCCAAATACATGGTGGTGGTGGGGGAAGGGTTTCAGTTGGGAAAGGACGACAGCATGTTACCATACCAGTGGAAGGCAGCTTCCAGAAGGAGGACAACAGCTGGCTGATGAAATGTGCACACACCCCCGGCTGGGAGCGTGCGTAAATGCCGCCTCCACTGCTGACATAATCCTTACATTGGTAGCCATGAGCTGGTTAAAGTGATTTGAATTCTTTCACCATTTGGTTTGGTGCTCCTGTTGCATTTTTATGCCTTGTGTTAAAGCTGAATTCCAGGTATGGATTTTATAGCATATTTATATTAAGGTTGAACTGATGTAATTATGTACAGTATGTGCCATACCTGTGGGAGCTTGAAATCACTCTAGTAGTTTCCGTTACTTCAATGATCGCTGCTGTCCTCCCGTGCCAAGCGGCTGCCCTGCTGCATAGTATTTACAGGGGGCCACCTTTTTGGCATGGACCCCCTTTTACAAAAAGCCTTGTATTTTTCCTATTGAATGCAAGGTGTTCTCTAATTGGATGAGATGGAAAGGCAGGATGGGGATGTCACAATCTCCATCTCATCCTATCGGGGGATGCATTGCATTTATTGAGATAAATGCAAGGCCTACTGTGAATGGTGCCCATGGAGTGACCCCCTGTAGTCACTATGCAGCAGGGCAGCCACTTTGCACAGGACCTTGAAGACCATGGTAATCACTGTAGTAACAGAGACTACTACAATGCAGTGGCGGCTGTTTTTTTTTTTTTTGAGGAGGGACGGCAAACAATCACCCCCAAATTGGTTGGACGGTCGGTCGCTGGCACCCCCCGGCCCTTACCCCATCTTGCGGACTGGTATGCAATCTCCTACGGGAAGCGGGCAGGTATACGGGCTCCTACTGGCGGCAGGCAGTGGGTGGGTTGCAGGCTCCAACGGGCGGTGGGCAGTGGCTCCTTTGTCCTCTTCCCTTCTTCTGCATCACAGCGGCTTCCGCTGTGCGGCTCCTCCCTCCTCCTCCTCCTAGGTGTCCAATAGGATTGCCTGTCCTTTCAGCCAATTGGGTGTTGGTTCTCAAGAGCCGCTTCCTGATTGGCCAGGAGGAGGATCAGTGTGGCGATAGCGAATATTCATTCGCTATTGTTACACAACTGGGTGGGATCTGAGCCTCGAGCCCACCCTTTTTGAAGCCTATTAGAGCCTCTGGCTCTTATCATGTGCTTAAAAAAAACACACCGCCGTTGGAATCCATGTGTCCAGTGCCCTGAACGTAGATCAGGGGGCTGGATGCATGGATGGGGGGGGGGGGGGCGGCACCCGTGCGCCCCTAACCACTAAAGTCCCGGAAGGATTTCCCCCTTTAGGACCAGAGCACTTTTTGTGATTCAGCACTGCACCGATTTAACTTAAAATTGCGCTGTTGTGCGATGTTGTACCCAAACTAAATTTGTGTCCTTTTTTCCCACAAATAGAGCTTTCTTTTGGTGGTATTTGATCACCTCTGCATCATTTCTGATCACCGCTATAAACAAAAAAAAGAGCGACAATTTTGCAAAAAAAACAATATTTCTTACTTTTTGCTAAAATACCAATCCAAAAAAAAAAAATATTAAAAAAACTATTTTTTCATCAGTTTTAGCCGATTTATATTCTTCCTCATATTTTTGTTGAAAAAAAATCACAATCAGCGTATACTGACTGGCTTACGCAAAAGTTGCCGCGTTTACGAATGATGAGAATTCATTCATGCTTTTTTTTTTTAACTGGTAATGACGGTAATCTGTGATTTTTAGCGGTTCTGCGATATTGCGGCGGACATGTTGCACCATTTTGACACTTTTTTGGGACTATTGACATTTACACAGCACTGATTACTGTGTAAATGTCACTGGCAGGGAAGGGGTTAACCTGGGGGGGGGGCGCTCTAAGGGATAACTGTGTAACCTGTGTGTGTTACTAACTGTGTGGGGGCTGGGCTGAGTGGGGGAGGAGAGTGATCGCGGCACCCATATACAGGAAGCCCGCAATCACATTCCTTCCCCCTGTCAGAACGGAGATCCAAGTGTTTACATATACGGACCTCTGTTCTCTCACTGGGGGGGAGCCGGCGGAGGTAGAGTCCGACCTACCCGCTCCCTGGCTCACCCGAAACACAGTGAGCGTGGGATCCAAAATCTCGCAGCCACCGTCAGGTGACGGCGGTTTGCGCTATAGAATCACTTTGCCGCCATCATGCGACGGTGGGCGGTCGACAGGTGGCTAATGAACGGGCCGCTGCTGCCACAATGATTTCCAGCTTCTAGATGGATCCCACAGGTATGGAATATGCATACTTACATTTGCCAAAGCTGGACCAATGTAAGTAGGTTATAAAACCCATACACCGTTAAATAGTTGGTAAGGTTGAATAAAGACTCCAGTCCATCCAGTTCAACCTATGTGGGTGTATTTATGTAAATACCATTTCTCATATCCCTGTATATTGCATTTGCTAAGATGCCCATCTAGGGTTTTTTTTTTTTGAACTGCTAATACAGTGAAACCACTGATTATGGAAGGGGTAAAGAACCCCATACACAGTTTAGGGTTTAACCACTTCTCCAAATTCATTCAGTGGCCGCTTGTCTTCTTAAGCTCCCTGAGACTGAATGGTGTTTTCTCTTTTGTTCATTGACGGACGCAGCAGCTCTATCCATGACATGTGGGGTTATCAACCTTATCACTAGGAGGGGACTAGGCAGAACACAGTTCAGCTAAAAGCAGACACAGCCCCTTCCAGGGGGCAGTCCTCACTTGGTATAACCCCTCCAACCTGCGAAGCACACTGTCAGTTTTTTATGCCTAGTGCAAGGAGTAGGACTTTGCTCCCTGCTGGGACCTTTGTTTCCCCGTTCTTTTTTTCAAGAAATCTGCTGATGGAGACTACAATCAAGTAGCCGGTTGGGTGACAGGCTGGATATACTAGATCCAGGTAGTCTCCCCAGTGCGGCCAACGGATGCGAGCCGACTTTAGATGTGCGTTGGGTCGGCCGCGTTAGGCACCGTTCCGTGCGGGGCGGGTTAAACATCCCGCCAGCGCACTTAGGACCGGGTTCTCGGACTCGCGTCACGGGTGTTGCGTTGGGCGGCAGCTCCCCACCGAGTAGCGGGGTGGCAGGTCTATCCCAGGTGGGTTACCCGTTACGCCCATCCGGATGGGTAAGTACGCCCCCCCTCGCCCCCACCGGGGTGTGGGGGGGCAGGCGGGTTCCCCCCTGGGGTGTTGGGCTGGCCTCTCTCCCTCCTCCACCCCCCCACCCCATGCTGCTCCGCTTGCTTGTCTTCCCCCCCGCCAGCCTAGGGCCCGCTGAGCAGGCTCCGGACACTCCGTGGGCCCCTTCTCGCGGCAGTTGGCGCCATTTTGTTATGGCCCGGCCGCCATTTTCCCGCAGTCCGGCCACGGCTTAACAAGGCCACCAGTTTCTTGTAGACCGGCCGAGTCTGCAGCCTCGGCCGCCATTTTTGGGGTCCGGACGGCGGTTTGGCCTCTAGTGTCCTCCGGCGGCCATTTTTGAGTGCTCTGCTGGGATCAGAGCGTGTGGGGGGGGGGTCCTGGTGCCTTCTGGCTCCTTCTTCCTATCGGGCGCAGGCAGCACGTGGGGGCAGCAGCGGACTTCAGCAGCAGCAGCTACTTGGCAGTTCACTCTCCCGGGGTAGGGAGCGGGTCAGTGGTGAGTCCTCCTGGGTGCCCCTGGGACCCTGTGCGGCGGATTTTTGGGGTGGGGGGGCGCCTGGCCCCGGTACCCAGACCTCTGCGGGTGGTATGTGTCTGTCTGGTGTGGGTGGCGCAATGGCAGCTGAAGCAGGTGGTTCCCCATCGGAAGTTTCCGGAGTTGCTCCGAGCATGCTGGGACCTGTGGTCTATCTTGGCAAGTTGACTGCGATCCTGGAGGATTTTTTCTCCCGGATGGAGCCGATCCGTGACCGCAGGGTGTCGAAGAAACGGACACTCCCTCCCCTATCTTCAGGGGAGGAATCGGACCAGGAGGGGGGCTCCGCCGTAACGGGGACCCCCCCTTGAGCTGTCGGATGGTGAGCTCAGGGACTCCTCTGATGGTGAGGAGGACTCCTTGGGGGCCACCGTGGCTCATGAGAAGGCGCTGGTGGGCTCTTTGATTTCATCGGTCCGTGAGACGCTGAAGCTGGGGCCGGCTGGAGTAGCGCACTAGGCGGTGTACACCTTCAGGTCGCACAAGCTGGCCCAGATCCCTAAGGTGTTCCCTTACTTGCCGTATTTCGATCAATTTGTTTACAAGGAATGGCAACGGCCTCAGAGCTCTTTCGCCATGCCCAAGCGTTTTTCTGTGCGCTATCCCTTTGAAGATAGCCTGTTACACAAGTGGGCGTCTCCTATGGTGGACCCGCCGTGTCTCGCCTGAACAAGGTGACTACTATCCGATGGAGGGCTCTCCGTCTTTCAAGGACCCGCAGGTGCTTACGGAATGGGCGACCGTTCTGCACCGTGATTTGGGCGGCCTTCAGGTTCCTCCTGAATCAGTGCAGCTGGCTGACCAACTGGCCCAGGGCTTTAGGTATCTCTGCGATGCAGCACTGGACATGGCCCCCATGCTGTCAAAGCTGTCCGCTTTTGCGGTGGTTATCAGTCGCTTGCTTTGGTTAAAATGCTGGTCGGGTGACCAGGCATTGAAGAAGGGCCTGGCGGACCTGCCCTTCCAAGGTGGTCGCTTGTTTGGGGCTTCCCTGGACGAGATCATAAAGGTTCTCACGGGGGGGTTGGGGAAGCACTTTCCTTCCGGAGCCCAGAAGGGGCAAGGTGCCCCGACATAAGCCAGGCCCCTCTTTTTCGACTCAGAAAAAGTTTTTTCGTGCGGCGGGCAAGGGCTCCCAGCCCACCAAGGCTTGCGCAGGGGGCCAAAAACATCCCTGGCAGCGTAAGCAAGAGAAGACTGAGAAGCAGCCCTCCTCCACATGATGGGTTGCCCCCGCCCGTTGCTCGGGTGGGGTGACGTCTCTTGGGGTTCGCAGACCGGTGGACCTCCCGCATTTCAGATCTCTGGGTGCACAAGGTGGTTTAATCCAGGCACAAGATAGTTTCGTACCCAGCCCCTGGACAGGTTCTCCACCATGAGGCTCCCCCCGGGGTGACGGCAGGCCCTAATGGGAGCCGTGCAAGACTTGCTCAGTCAGGGGGTGGTTGTTCCGGTTCCGTCTGCGGAACGTTTCCGCGGGGTTTACTCCAACCTCTTTGTGGTTCCAAAGAAGGATGGGGTCAGGCCTGTTCTGGACCTGAAGGCGCTCAATCTCTTTGTGAGGGTGCGGAAATTCAGAATGGAGTCAGTCCATTCTGTGGTGGCGGCTCTTCGCCAGGGAGATTTCTTGGCTTCCTTGGACATCAAGGACCCGTACTTGCACGTTCCCATATGCGCTCGACACCAACGTTTCCTGCACTTTGCGGTGGGGGAGCGCTACTATCAGTTTGTGGCCCTCCTGTTCGGTCTGGCCTCCGCTCCCTGGGTCTTCACCAAGCTGTTGGCCCTGCTGCGGCAGAGGGGCATAGCAGTGGTGGCATATCTCAACGACCACCTTCTGCAGGCAGAGTTGGCCTCAGCTTTGAGGGACAATGTGGCAATCACTCTGAGCTCTCTGCAGGAGTTCAGCTGGGTGATAAATCTCCCGAAGTCGGTGCTGTCTCCGTCACACTGTTTGGAGTATCTGGGCCTGATCTTGGACACGGCGCAGGCGAAAATGTTTCTTCCGCCAGCCAAGCTGCTGACGCTTCAAGTGGCGGTGCGGTTCCTACTATTGCAGCGGTGGTCCTCCCTAAGGTTTTGCATGAGGGTGTTGGGGCTCATGGTGTCCACCTTTTATACGGTCCTGTATGCCCAGAGCCACACCCGGTCCCTGCAGCGGGCAATTCTGCTGCGGTGGGACAAGTCCCCTTTGTCCCTGGATCAGGTGATCAGTTTGGACCACCAGGCCCGGTCCTCCCTCGTCTGGTGGCTGCGGGTCCCGGCCCTGAGGCTGGGGAAGTCGTTTCTTCCCCTGGTATGGATGGTGGTCACTATGGACGCCAGCCTAATTGGCTGGGGAGCGGTCCTGGGGCTGTTGTCAACCCAGGGTCGCTGGTCCCTGGAGGAGTCTAGTTTCCCGATCAATGTGTTGGAACTTCAGGCCATCAGGCTTTGTCTCTCCCACTGGTCAGGGAGGTTGCGAGACCGGCCGGTCCGGGTTCAGTCGGACAATGCCACGGCCTTAGCTTATGTGAATCATCAGGGCAGAACGAGAAGCTCGGCGGCAGCGTCGAAGGTGGCCCACATTCTGAGGTGGGCAGAACTCCACATGCCGGCAATCTCCACCATTTACATTCCGGGCGTCGAAAATTGGCAGGCGGAATACCTCGGTCGCCAGAGGCTGGATCAGGGAGAGTGGTCCCTGCACCCAGACCTGTTCCGCCAGATCTGTCTAAAGTGAGGCACGCCAGACGTGGACCTGCTGAACCGGAAGGTGCAGTCCTTCATGAGCAGAACGAGGGATCCATTGGCAGACGCTGCGGATGCCCCTGTGGCTCCGTGGTCCCGGTATCGGCTCCTCTGCCTTTCCCTCTCTCAAGCTGCTTCCGTGCCTGTTGTGCAGAATAGAGGCAGAGGGGATCCTAACCATTCTGGTAGCGCCGGATTGGCCTCGGCATCCCTGGTACGCTGACGTGGTGTGGATGGTGGTGGACGTTCCCTGGTGCCTCCCTCTTCGCGAGGATCTGCTCTCCCAGGGCCCCATCTTGCACCCTGCTTTACCCTCACTGGCTTTAACGGCCTGGCTATTTAATCCCAGGTGTTGAGGGATCGTGGGGTTTTGGAATGGGTGATTCCCACCATGCTCAAGGCGCGTAAGTCCACTTCACGCAAGATATACCACCGCAGCTGGAAGGCTTGCATTGCCTGGTACGAGGCGGGGGAGTGGAACCCCCATTCCTTTTCGGTGGCACGGGTGCTGGCTTTCCTTCAATAAGGTCTAGACCACAAGCTAGCGTTGAGCACTATCAAGGGGCAGGTTTCTGCCCTGGCGATCTTTTGTCAGCATCCTTTGGCGACGCATTCCTTGATCCGTACCTTTGTACAAGGGATTCGTCATGTCGTCCCCCAGGTTCGGTCTCCTTTGGCACCATGGGACCTTAATTTGGTCCTCTCAGTGCTTCAGAAGCCGCCCTTCAAAAATATCAGGGAAATCTCTTTGCAGCTGCTTTCGCAGAAGGTGGTTTTCCTGGTGGCTATCACATCCGCCAGGCGGTGTCTGAGCTGGCACCCCTGTCCTGTAGGTCTCTGTATCTGGTCCTACATAGGGATAAGGTGGTTTTGCGCCCGTCGCCTCCCTTTTCACCGACGGTGGTGTCTTCATTTCACATCAATGAGGACATTGTCCTTCCTTCGCTGTGTCCGCGCCCGTCTCCCCCTAAGGAGTTTGCCTTGCACTTCCTGGATGTGGTCAGGGCTCTTTGTCGTGGTGAATGGCCCGCACAAGGGTTTGGCGGCCTCGTCAGTCACTATTTCCCATTGGATTAGACAGACGGTGACCCGTGCGTATACTATTCTGGGTCTGGAGCCCCCTTTTCCGGTCACGGCTCACTCTACCAGGGTGATTAACACTTCCTGGGCTTTCCGACATCAAGCGTCGGTATCTCAAGTGTGCAAGGCGGCTACTTAGTCCTTTGTGCACACCTTCTCAAAGTTTTACAAAGTTGATGTTTCAGCATCCTCGGATGCTGCTTTTAGCCGCAAAGTTTTGCAGGCGGCGGTGTGAGGCACGTCTGGCTCCAAACAGAGAGCTCTTCTGTTGGGTACAGTTTGTTGTTGCGTTACCCACCCCTCATTTTGACACTGCTTTGGGACATTCCCACATGTCATGAATAGAGCTGCTGCATCCGACAATGAACGAAAGAGATAATAGGATTTTTTGACTTACCGTAAAATCCTTTTCTCTGAGTTCATTGACGAATGCAGCACCCACCCCTCATTTGTTGAGTTTGTACTGCTTGTTACATACTGAGTGTGCTTCGCAGGGTGGAGGGGTTATACCAAATGAGGACTGCCCCCTGGGAGGGGCTGTGTCTGCTTTTAGCTGAACTGTGTTCTGCCTAGTCCACTCCTAGTGATAAGGTGGATAACCCCACATGTCGTGAATAGAGCTGCTGCGTCCGTCAATGAACTCAGAGAAAAGGATTTTACGGTAAGTCAAAAAATCCTATTATTCTTGCCATGCCCATTGAGTGACTAATGGTTCCCATTGCAGGCCCCATTCACACCTGAGCATAGTGGGAACACGCTTCTCGCTTGCGTTTTGTTTTACCTCAGTCCCAGCACCATGGTTCATTTGTAAGTCACACTTTTTGGCGATACTTGCCATTTGTTTTCTAATGCTCTCTGATGAGTTTTTTTTTTTTTTTTTTTCTTTATCACTCTGATTCTATACCATATTCAGTTTTTTATTTTAGACAGGCTTGCTCCTGAAGAGTGATGGTAAATCACGAAACGCGTAGAGCTATGAACGGTCCTATAATTTTTGTACCAAAATTATGTGGTTTTCTAAGCTATATTTTATTTGATATGAAAACTGATGCTGGCACGTCCAAGATTCTATCATTGGCGTTGTATGTATGTAAAATACTTTATTGTAATATGAACTGGTACAGTGCTATTCTTTGTATTCTCCTATATTTTTGTAGAACATGGTCTCACATTGATATTATGTATTTATAAATTGAAATATAAATGATACCATTTTCATATTAAGTGGTTTTTGCTCACCACAGCGCGCCTCATTTAAAGTCCCACCTTCTGCCCCTACCCCCCTTTGTACAACAATTTAAGAATGTTTGTGCCATACCTGTGGGAATGAAAATAGGAAATCACTGTAGTACACATCACTACATCAATGATTACTGCTGTCTAATGGGTTCCATGCTGAGCAGCTGCCCTGCTGCATACTGAACACAGGAGGTTACCCGCTTGATGTGGACATCATTTAGAGAACACTTTGCATTCATTGAGAGAATAAAACACATTCTCTGAAGGGTGCCCAAACCAAGCAGCCAACTTCCTATATTCCCAATGCAGCAGGGCAGCCACTTGGCACAGGGCGCAAAAACTGGTGGAGATTACTGGAGAAACAGTGACTACTACAAAGATTCCTCCACAGGTTGCCAGGGGTTCCTTGAGCTGTGATTGACCTCCCACCTGAGGGAATTCTTGGGCCAACACTACTTGGCACAACCAGCGGCAGGACACCAAATGGTCTGTTTAGCGTTTCAACAGGGTGGCATTCTGACCGCCACTAAAGGGGGCATTTTTCTCACAGACAACCAATGTAAGGGACATTTTTCAAATTGATGTCTGATATTTTAATTTTAGAAGGGGTTCCTCATAACCTGAATTTTTTTTTTAAAGGGTTCATCTTGGGTAAAAAGTTTGAGAAAGGCTGTTCTAGAGCAGGGGTCTGCAAACTTTCTAAACAAAGAGTCAGTTTACTGTCCTTAAGGCTTTGGGGGAGCCAGACTGACTGTGACCGCTGGAAGTAGAAAAGGCTCTGACATCAGTGGGGGAAAAAATAATGCCCCGTTTTTGGTGTCATTTGGAGGAATTCTGTCCCATCATTGGTATCAGTAGGAGGAATTGTGTCCCATCATTGGTGTCATTGGGCCCCGTTGTTAGTGTCAGTGGGAGAAATTGTTCTCCATCTTTGGAATCATTGGGAGAAATTGTACCCCTTCACTATTGGGAAAAATTGTTCCTGTCATTGGTATGATTGGGAGAAATTGTACTCCATTATTGGTATTATTGGAAGAAATTGTGCCCCATCATTGGTGCCATAGGTGTCATTGAGAGGAATTGTGTCCCATCATTGGTATCAGTGTGAGGATTTCTGTCCCATCGTTGGTGTCATTGTGCCCATCATTGGAATCATTGGGAGAAATTTTGCCCTGTCATTAGTATCATTGGGAGAAATTGTAACTCACCATTGGTATCATTGGAAGAAAGTGTGCCGTGTCATTGGGAGAAATTGTGTCCCATCGTTATCATTCTAAGAACGTGTTCCCCATTATTGGTGTCATTGGGAGGAATTGTTCCCCATCACTGGTATCATTGGAAGAAATTGTATGCCATCGTTGGTATCATTGGGAGAAATTGTACCCCATTACTGGTATCATTGGGAGAAACTGTACCCCACCATTGGTATTATTGGGAGGAATTGTGTCCCAACATTGGTGTCATTGGGCCCCATTGCTGGTGTGATTGGGAGAATTTGAGCCCCATTATTGTTGTCATTGGGAGAAATTGTACCCCATCATTGGTATCTTTGGAAGAAATTGTACCCCATCATTGGGAGAAACTGTACCCCATCATTGGTATCATTGGGAGGAATCGTCCCATCATTGGTATCATTGGAATAAAGTGTGCCCTATAATTGAAGTCATTGGGAGGAATTGTACCCAGTCATTGGTATCATTGGGAGGAATTGACCCTGTCATTGGGAGGAATTGTATCCCATCATTGGTATCAATGGGAGGAATTGTATCCCATCATTGGTGTCATTGGGCCCCATTTCTGGTGTGATTGGGAGAATTTGAGCCCCATTATTGTTGTCATTGGGAGGAATTGTGCCCCATCATAGTTGTCATTGGGAGGAATTGTGCCCGTTCGGTGGTGTCTGTGGGAGGGTTTGTGCCCCTTCATTGTTATCAGTGGGGAGATTTGTGCCCCATTATTTCTATCAGTGAATGAAATACTGTCTCAAGGGCTAGATAAAAAAGCAAGCAAAGGGCCACAGTTGGGAGTTCACTGGTATAGTATATGCATTGTTAAGTTGGTCCAAGCTGGATCCATGTATCCATATAAACGTTGCCAAACATAGACTTCAGCTTTAAAGCTAATGTGGCTCTGGACCTTGGTTTTTCTAAAGATTAATGGGCAAGCTAGGTGATTACATTTTGAGGTTAGGGCAAGTTAATGTATAGGCTTTTCCTGAGTACCATCCCACTTTTCACATAACAGCCCTGAGGTCTTGTAAACACATTCAGTTTAATGAGGTCAGTCTACAAAACCGAACCATTCCATGAAAGTGATAACTTCTTATTGTAGAAAAAATGTAGCATATGAAATGATAACTATTTTCCTGAACAACCGCCAAGTTTGAAGTACCTAGGACTAATGGTTATATTTTCCTAGATCTGGAGCCAATTAGGTTATGTGCAATGATGAAATATTTACTTAAGGAGCATTTAACTTTTACTAAAATCAGGAAAGACTTTTGTGGAGACCTCTGAAGCTTCTCACCTTCAACTACGCTACAAAAAGAGCACATTTTAGACATGCCAGAAATATTCTCATTATTGCTCAAAGTCTCAGCGGATTTAAGGCGTTTACGGATTCTGTAATTCTGTTCCAATTATGAAAAGTATTTTCTTTTATTTTTCTGGTTGGTCCACAATAGTGTAAAATGTATGTGATTTTTTTATTTTTTCTTTAAACGTGACTACAGAAAAAAGATTGCAGACAATACCTTTGTTAACGCTTGATGATCACATCATTTTAAAAGTTCTACCTGAGAGTATTTCAATTCTAACTGAACTTTTGGTTTCATTATACTCTATATCAAGAGTCTCCAAACATACTTTAGGAGGGCTGGACTGTGGCCATTGGAAGCAGAAAAGATCCCGACATCAGTGGGAAAAAACAATGCCCCATCTTTGGTGTCAGTGGGAGGAATTGTGTCCCATCATTGGTGTCATTGGGCCCCATTGTTAGGGCACTATTCCTCCCACTAACCCCAATGATGGGGCTCAATTTCTCCCAATCACACTAGCAATGGGATCCAATGACCCCAGTGCTGGGACACAATTCCTCCCAGTAACACCAATGATGGGGCACAATTTCTTCCAATTATACCAATCTTTGGTGTCAGTGGGAGGATATGTGTCCCATCATTGGTGTCATTGGGCCCCATCATTGGTATCATTGGGAGAAATTGTACCCCATTATTAGTATAATTTTAAGAAATTTGTTCCCCATCATTGGTGTCATTGGGAGGAATTGTGTCCCAACACTGGTGTCATTGGGCCCCATTGCTGGTGTGATTGGGAGAAATTGAACCCCATCATTGGTGTTAGTGGGAGGAATAGTGCTCCATCTTTGAAGTCAGTGGGAGGAATAATATCCCATCACTGGTATCAGTGGGAGAATATGTGTCCCATCATTGGTGTCATTGGGCCCCATCTTTGGTGTCATTGGGAGAAATTGAACCCTGTCATTGGTATCATTGGGAGAAATTGTACCCCATCATTGGTATAATTGGAAGAAATTGTGCCCCATCATTGGTAGGAATTGTGTCCCAGCACTCATTGGGTTCCATTGCTGGTGCAATTGGGAGAAATTGAGCCCCATTATTGGTGCTAGTGGGATGAATCGTGTCCCATCATTGGCGTCAGTGGAAGGAATCGCGCCCCATCGTTGGCGTCATTGGGAGGAATTGTGCCCCATCATTGGTGACATTGGGAGGAATTGTGCCCCATGATTGGTATCATTGGGAGGAATTGTGCCTCATCATTGGTGTCATTGGGAGGAATTGTGCCCCATTATTGGTGTCACTGGTGTCATTGTGCCTGTTCATTGGTGTCAGAGGAGGAATTTGAGCCTCTTCATTGTTGTCAGTGGGGGGGGGGGGGGATTTGTGCCTCTTTATTGGTATCGGTGGATGAAATAGTGGCTCAAGGGGCTGCCTCTGGCCCTTGGGCTGCAGTTTGGAGACCACTTCTCTACATGATTAGGAGTTTGTAGAAACCCAACTAACAAACTACACAGGATTGTTGGACATCCCATTCTAAAACCATGGCCATTATTATGGGGCTATCCATTCTTTGTGGCTATACTGTCCTTCATTCTTCTAGTTTCATTGGGCCCCATTGCTGGTGTGATTGGGAGAAAATGAGCCCCATGGTGTTAGTGGGAGGAATAGTGTCCCATCATTGGTGTTAGTGGGAGGAATAGTGCTCCATCTTTGGAGTCAGTGAGAGGAATAGTGTCCGATCATTGGTATCAGTGGGGGGATATGTGTCCCATCATTTGTGTCATTGGGCCCCATCGTTGGTATCATTGGGAGAAATTGAACCCTGTCATTGGTAGAACTTGTACCCCATCATTGGTATAATTGGAAGAAATTGTGCCCCATCAGCACTGGTGTTATTGGGCCCCATTGCTGGTGTGACTGGGAGACATTGAGCCCTATTATTGGTGTTAGTGGGAGGAATTGTGCTGTGTCATTGGGAGGAATAGTGCCAAATCATTGATGTCAGTGGGAGGAATTGTATCCCATCATAGGTGTCATTAAGAGGAATTGGGCTCCATTATCGGTGTCATTAGGGAGAAATTGTGCCCCATTATTGGTGTCATCGAGAGGAATTGCACCCCATCATTGGTGTCATTGAGAGGAATTGTGCCTGTTCATTGGTGTCAGTGTAGGAATTTTTGCCTCTTAATTGTTGTCAGAGGGAGGATTTGTTCCTCATTATTGGTATCAGTGGATGAAATAGTGGCTCAAGGGGCTGCATGTGGCCCTCGGGCTGCGGTTTGGAGACCACTGCTCTACATGGTTAGGAGTTTGTAGAAACCCAACCAACAAACTATACAGGATTGTTGGACATCCCATTCCAAAACCATGGCCATTATTATGGGGTTATCTGTCCTTTTGGGGTATAATATCCTTCATTCTTCTTGGAAGGCTCTCCACAAGATTTTGGAGGGTGTCTGCGGGAATTTTTGCCCATTTGTGGGGTCAGGTACTGATGGTGAATGAGAAGACCTGGCTCCCAATTAGTGTTCCAGTTTATACCATAGGTGTTGAGTAGGGTTGAGGTCAGGTCTCTATGCAGACACCAGTTCTTTTAACACCAAACTGGTCGAACCTAGTCTTTATGGAGCTGACTTTGTACACAGAGCTTTATTTGGAACAGTGAAAGACCTTCCCCAAAATGTTACCACAATGTTGGAAGTGCAATTGTCTAAAATGTCCTTGTATGCTGTAAAATTAAAGCTTAGCTTATCTAAACCTAAAATGTTTACTACCACTGATCTAAACCCAAAACCAACATTTAATATATTGCAGCTTACCAGTTTTAAGCTGTCACAGCTGCATTTGTTTCCTTAGTTTTAGCTTTTTTCTTCTATTTTCACTTGTGAATAACATGCTTCTTTTCCCTGAGTGGTTAAACTCACTCCTTCACAATATTTATGGAGGAAGACATGGTTATCACCAAGCCTGGACATCTAGGATGTCTTTCCCTCTTCATCCCTATTACTTGTGGGCAGGGCATTTTTTCAGTGGGAACGTGGGGGCATCTCCAGCACTCTGTGTATGCACTGACAAGGGGTGATGGGGTGTGCTGGAGGGTCTTACTGAGGGGCTATTACTGGTTGCAGGGGATCTATTTTACCACTTTTTTTCTTGTTTTCCTTAACACATTCATACAAATTAGTTAGCAGCACAAAATGATGCTTGGTTCTGTAATCTCTAAAATGGCAGTACTGGGAGGTGGGTAGGGGGTGGAATCAAGGGTAAGTGCTCTGAACTGGGTAGTGGGTGGAGGCAAGGGGTGACTCGGGGCTAGGGACTACATGCATTTATTCTCTGGGGAAAAGAAGCTCTGCTTGTGGGGTGTTAGTATTAGTAGTTTACATAAGAAAGATAAGGTTGCATTAGGCGTCCATGTCATCTTATGGGAGGTGACAAGGACAATGAATTTTTGTAAAGAGGCATTTTTCTGTGCAGAAAATGTTCTTGGCCTAAATAAAGAAAACTAGTGCATTCACTAAAGAGTGGTAAGCTGCAACATATTATACACCCACTCACTTATTAGGTACACTGTTCAATTGCTTGGTAACACAAATTGCTAATCAGCCAATCACATGGCAGCAACTCAATGCATTTAGGCATCTAGACGTGGTGAAGAAGACTTGCTGAAGTACAAACCGAGCATCAGAATGGGGAAGAAATGGGATTTAAATGACTTTGAACGTGGCATGGTTGTTGGTGTCAGACGGGCTTGATATGTAACCAGCAAACACGTCTTATCTGCTGCCTACCTTTGCTGCATGTGTTCAGTTAGAGGCTGGGCCTCCCTCACCTGTGTGCTTTAGTAGGCCCTCCTCAGCTGGTCTCCGCCCCAGGCCTTAATTGGTAACAGGATAGAATACCTGGCAGTGCAAGGCCGCATTGCTGATCAACGTTTGTCCATGTTTGGTTTTCTCCTTCGGTTGCTCTGACTCTTATCCGTGTAATGATCCTTGGCTTGTCTGACTATCCCTTCCTACCTGACACCTCGATCTATGGCTTGTCTTCAGTTTCTCCTGTCTTCTGGTTGTCCTGACCCTTCGCTATTCTCCTGACTATTCTTACTGTTCCTGTGCTGCTGCTTCCCCTCTACCACCTGGGGCCAGCTTGAGCGTGAGCTAGGGGACCCTGGGGGCTGTGAACTGGTCCAGTTGCAGCCAAATCCATCCTCACCACTAGAGGCTCTGGTGAACACAGACTGACTCTTAGATTCCGCGCCCTGGGGATACAGATGCACTATCTCCCTGAGTTTCAGTGTCCGTACTCCAGGGGCCTTCTCCCCGTATCAGCCGGTCCACAACCTTGTGGTGCGCTACACTACCTTGATGCGATTCGCACTCCAGTGGTACGCGCCTGTCACCAGACCCCATTAGTTGTGTCAGGGCTGGTCTGAGCATTTTGAAAACTGCTGATCTACTGGTATTTTCACGCACAACCATCTCTAGGGTTTACAGAGACTGGTCTGAAAAAGAGAAAATTATCCAATGGCTTAGCGTAGTTCCATCACATCGCGTGGTGTTCCAACACCTGGCCGACTATGCCCCTCTTCCGGGGACCTCATGCCTGTGACTTTGAGTCCCTCTATCACGTAGACATAGGGGTCCCGCGCCTTAGATTCTCAGTCAGACACAAGTGGTCTCGGAGATCACCACTCCTACCTAAACCGACGTTGACCTGGTCAAGTGTCGGGGGTCCCAGGGGATCGAGTGCGAGTTCGACCGGGGTCCACCATCTCCCCTTCGTCGTCGTGTCCTTGTCATTCTTATCAGTCCTCTTATCGCTTCCCAGTCCTGTTGGTCTTCTGTCCTCTTTG
>BLSH010319555.1:255173-274104 GCA_018402905.1 Glandirana rugosa | reverse complement strand
AATTGAATTGACGCTGGGATAAAGCTCTGCTTATTGTTTGAAATTATGACAACCCAAGTGACTGTGTGATGTTATTCTGCTAATTGCCAGAAGGAGTGCTATTGCAATGGACACTCTGAAGCACTGCCGGGTTTCCACCTCGCCCACAGTTGCCTAAAGCACCTTGCATCAGTATGTTGCAACAGACTGTTACTGCAAATGGACATTCTGAAGTTACTGTGAGCTTCTTCAAAGCTTTCTTCCCCACTAGTAACCTAAAGTGCCTTGCATCAAGTTTTGAGCCTGTGACGGACATTCTGGAGCTTCTATTGGGTCTCTTCACTCTCTTCTCCATCAGTAGTTGCCTCAGGTGCCTCACAAGATGTACTCTGTAGCTGGACATTCTGAAGCTCTGCTGGGAAGCAAAGAAAAAAAAAAAAGGGAGGAAACACACTACTCCTGGTCTCACCCTTCTTTGAGTTCCGCAGCAGCCTAAAGTGCCCTACAGTTGACATATTACGAAAAGGATATAAGTCATATTGGGACACGTCAGAGATATGCTGTTGTTTGGTTGGTGCCTTCAGCATGTCTTTGCACTTCTGGCCTGTGTATAGTTCGCATTGCTGGACTTTGGAGTTACAGAGACAGGATGCCTTCTTTTTCTTCTCCAATCTTTTTGGATACTTCGCTTGGAGAAGTTGCCCATGGACCTCTGAGAATACGGGGACAATGGGTAAAGCCTAGCTAGATAGTCAGGTAGGGAGGTACTAAGTGCCTGTAGGGAACCTGCCGGATTATTTAACTACATGGACTGCAACAATTCAAGTACTCTGTTGTATAGATTAGGTGTAGATAATTGAGTAAGTGAAACTGCATTTAGATACTCGGTGTATATAGTATTTCGGAACAAAGTATTATCCTCCAGGGGATAATGCATTGTTCATACTGTTAAGTAGTAAGATTTTGTATGCTAGTAAGTGATGGTGTAGACTGTGATAGAATATTAGAATTTGGTAGGATGTATATCTTCTTTTTGTTTTTCAGGGGCTCCTGAGACCTACAAGTCTTCCTTGGCTAAGGAGAGACCAAGTTTTCAAGAACTGCACAATAATTTAGTGATAGGATATTTTGTGTGTGTGTTTCTCTTCTTTTTGTTCTTTTACAGATGTTCCTGCATCTGCATGCCCTCCTTGGCTAAGGAGAGGCCAACCTCAGTTCAAGTTGTACAGAAGTGCCTACTCAGGTTTAAGTCCTCCTTGGATAAGGAGAGACAATGGTGTATATTTTTGATCAATAACGGGTTTTCTATTAGATAGATAGATAGGTATAAACTGCAAGTAATGTGATATGTTTTGATGTTTTGTATTTTTTCTATTTCGGTGGAAATGCCACTTGTATTTGTACCAAAAGTTTTCCTTTCCTGTTCCCATCCCTGTCCAAATTTAGCCAGGACGCCCTGTAAATATTTTTCTTTTTCCACCGCAGACTCCGGGGACGGAGTCTATTTTGGAGGGGGGTGAATGTAGCGGGGTGCTAAATTTGTTAGGCTGTTAGGCAAAATATATTTGCAATAGTTTCCTGATTGCTGATTTCCTCCTTTTAGTGTACTTCTCCACCACGTCAGTAGGTGGCACTGCTGCCTAAGACATGGGTGAGATAAGTCATAATATTCCAGAACATTCTGGGGTGATCTCATTCTTTTCCTGGCCAATCCACTCGGTGCAAGTGCATTGTGGGTAGGTGGGAGGAGACCGTATATGGGGTGGAAGTCATGTGATTGGGGCCCAGTCGGTCAGAGTCCAGCCCAGCTCCTCTGGGGAAAGGAGCATCCAGCCCAGCTCCGCTGGGGTAGGCCCCAGCTGCTCTCCCAGTTCACTGGGAGGGGCCTGCATTACAGAAGCCTCATGGCTGCTAGGCTGAGTCCTTAGGCCTATTCAGGAGTCTCGGATGCCAGGAGACCCATGCCTGTCCGGAAGATGTAAAGTGTTGTGGTGTGCCTGCCCAGGATCTGCTTCAGTAAGGGGACTGAGAGAGTTCCATGGACCCGTGAGTGTACTCTGTTCATTTTCTATGTCGGCATTCACTACAAGCCCAAAAGAACTGTGAGAGAGTTTTACAAGCCCAGAGAACTGTGAGAGAGTTCTACATGTTTGTGAGTACATTCTGTTGTTGCTAAATTGGGATCCACTGAAGCTTAGAGAAGAGGGAGTTCTACAGATCCGCAAGTGTAACGTTCGTTTTTGGGGTTGCTAAGTGAGACAGCCACGTGTCAGAGTGTTCAGAAGAGGCTGCGGCTTGTTATGCTGTCTCACTGTACTTTTGCCTGAGAGTCTGCCTGCCTATACATATTTTTGATTGTCACTGAAAGGGTGTCCTGAGCTCCCTACCCCTCTCTCCTTGTTCTTGTGTGAAGAATAAACGTTATCCTGTTTAAGAATCAGAAAAGTGATTGGTGTTCAACTACTTCCAATATACCCCTAGACAACTGGAGATAGGAGCGTACAAGGGTTGTACTGTCAGAGTAGTAAATTATATCCTCAAACTCAGCCGGTCCTACGGGGGTAAGCGCTACACAAGGATTTATAAATAAGTAATTTTTCTCCTTCATTGATGTGCACTGATGAGGCTGCACTGATGGGCACTGATATGCTGCACTGATGGGCTCTGATGAGGCAGCACAGATGAGGCGACACTAATGAGCAGTGAAAACTAAACCCTCCTATCCTTCACAGCCAAGGAAGCTGCCATCTTAACCTCTGTTTGACCTACAGATGCCATGCTGTGGCACATGTGATCAGTTTTGACACCAGCCATTGACCGTTCAGTGGAGCATTAATATAAGCACACTAGCAACTATAACAGTTATCATTTAAAACATGCCTTGAATGTAACGGTTTTGCAAAACCATTAAATTGATGGGTTTACATCCCATTATTAAAATAAAGGGTATAACATAAACTCCATACTTTCTGTATTATTATAAGCTGACAGAAAAACTTGTAAGAAAAAAAAAATGTGCATATATGTATAGCTATATTATTCATTTTTTAATGCTGTAATTGTATCTGACAATTACAATATTAAAGGTGAACTGCAAATACAACCCCCTACACTTGACTGTGGTGCTTGAGACCTGATAGGTTATCCTCACATCCTACTTATAAGGTTGGTACCATCAGCCTTGTTGCCGTCTTAGGAATGTGGGTGTCCTTACATGTGCAACACTACAAAATGGCAAAAAGAGGGTGCACCAGCCCTGCGCATTAACTTAATACACTGTTTATAAATGAATAAAAATAAGTAATATGCACCCCAAATGGATTTATCAACAGGCATATCAATAAAAATTAAGCAAATTTCGCCAGATCAACAACGCTTGGCCTATATCATGTGAAGTGTCTTTAGACGTCAAGTATAGCTTACATGTTTCGAGGGGCAGCCCCTCTTCCTCAGAGCCAAACATGGCTCTGGAAAAAAGTGTACTACAGAGAAGCTAATGTTGCAAATAGTGCAGAAAAAATTGTTAGGCTTAATGTACACGGGATGCTTTTTCAACCTCTCCTGAACGACTTTTTGACAGCTAGAAACCAACACTTAAAAATGGATGTTTAGCCACGTTTTACATGCTGCTTTTGCGTCTAGAAGCATTTTTTTTAAATGAAAAAAGGCCTCTAAATGAAAAGCTGCTAAACGCGAGTTACTGCGTTTAGGCACGTTTACAGGCATTTGGCGTTTGAAATGTCTCTGAACTTCAGTCTGAACTCATTTTTTTGCTTTCTTAAAATAAGCTTTTAAACGCGACTGCCTAGAAATGACTGTTAACGACCCTGTGCACATGTACTGATAACATAGAGGAGAGTTTAGGGGCAGCTGAAAACAATGCCCAACTACTCCTAAACGTCCGTTTACCAGCAACAGTGTACATGAGGTCTAAGGCTCCTGGCACCCCTACCTGTGGAAATCAGTGGGACAAAAAAATCCTGGGCCACGTCCTTAAAAAATTAAGACTAAGAGGGAGGGTGAAACCTGATGAGAATGGCAGTCAAGCCAAGGGTTCTCAGGGAACAAGAGAGGAAGGTATAACAGCCTTTGGTTCCTTTGTTCCAGAAGACTTTTGGAAGTTCAAACTGCCAAAAAAAACCCCACTGAAACTGGGATTTAGCCATTTGAATTCATCAAATTCAGTTGGAATTTAACTTCATCCAAAATTCTGGATCATTTCTAACCAATAACCATGCGTAAAACGTTGAGTGTTAGTGAAGCCACAAACCATTTTTTAGTCTGTGTTGTGCCCATGATTGTTCTATAGAACATTTCTGTTTATTTTTCCATGTGAAGTCCAATGGCTGACTCTTCAATTTGTCTTAACAATGCATGAGCTTTGACTTTTGCATGGTAACATTTCTGTGGCAAAAAAACAAGCCAAACATCCAACAAAGAAAATTATCTGAGGTAATAAATTATTTAGAAGTATGCATGCCAAAAAAGTGTGTTTCCTCACAGATATACAGATATTTATTTTGTGTATGTTTCAAGATGTGCAGTTACACTATATTGTCAAAAGTATTTTTTAGAGGCACATGAACTTTAAAGGCATCCCCGTTTTAGTCCGTAGGGTTCAATATTGAGTTGGCCCACCCTTTGCAGCTATAACAGCTTCAACTCTTCTGGGAAGGCTGCCCACAAGGTTTAGGAGTGTGTCTATGGGAATGTTTGACCATTCTTCCAGAAGCGCATTTGTGAGATCAGGCTCTGATGTGGACGAGAAGGCCTGGCTAACAGTCTCTGCTCTAATTCATCCCATAGGTGTTCTATCGGGTTGAGGTCAGGATTCTGTGCAGGCCAGTCAAGTTCCTCCACCCCAAAACTGCTCATCTGTGTCTTTATGGACCTTGCTTTGTGCCCTGGTGCGCAGTCATGTTGGAACAGGAAGGGGCCATCCCCAAACTGTTCCCACAAATTTGGGAGCATGAAATTGACCAACATGTCTTGGTATGTTGATGCCTTAACAGTTCCCTTCACTGGAACTAAGAGGCACAACCCCACATCATAATCCCAACTCCACCAAATAATTTGGAGGGGTGGCCTAATACTTTTGGCATTATAGTGTGGATGAGTGAGTTTGGGGAGAAGGAACTTGACTGGCCTGCACAGAATCCTGACCTCAACCCAGTAGAACACCTTTGGGATGAATTAAAGTGGAAAATGTGAGCCAGGCCTTCTCGTCCAACATCAGTGCCTGACCTCACAAATGCACTTCTGGAAGAATGGTCAAACATTTCCATAGACACACTCCTAAACCTAGTGGACAGCCTTCCCAGAAGAGTTGAAGCTGTTAGAGCTGCAAAGCGTGGGCCAACTCAATATGGAACCCTACGGACGAAGACTGTGATGCCATTAAACTTTATGTGCGTCTAAAGGCAGACGTCCCAATACTTTTGACAATAATGTATGACATGTGAATCATGAAACTCATGGACCCCGTATACTAAAACTTTTTCATAAGCTACCATAGATCTCTAAGTGCTAGTTCACACCAGATGCAGTCCAGTGCATTTTTTTTCTGCATAAAAAATGCATGCACAGTGTTTTCCATGTATTCCAATGGCCCTGGTTCACACAAGTCAGTTTTTGGTGCAGAAAAAAAAAGTAGAACATGCTGCATTTTTTCTGCACAAAACTGTACTGTAACACAGTAAAACATATCAAAAACACACCAGAACTATGTGTGGTGTGAACTGTAAGCAAAAACACATTTGTAACGCATCTGAAATGCATTTTTGTCATGTGAACTGTTCCTTAGAAGGTTTAAACTGTCACAGATGCCTTAAAAACCAGGACCAGTTTTGTGAAATAAGACAATGTTTTAGGCAAGTTCAAGGAGGATTACAATACCTGCCTCCCTGCCAAAGAGCTTCCTTTGCCATAGGGAAATCACTAGGTCCTGTTAAGACTTTGCTGCCAGAAGTCCACATTTAATTCACTGGTAAGATGAGTGGCGATCAAAAGCCTGTCCATGAACCAAATGGCACAGGAGGCGGGGGTATGGTATGTCCAAGGAGTCATCAAATTTGTTGAATATCAAATAGCTTTACTTCACCAAAAGTGAACTAAAGCTATTTGATGATTATTCAATTTGATATTTCATACCCATGCTTAGACACACCGCACCGGGTGCCTCCGCCATTCAGTTCACCAACTGGCTTTTGACTTCCTTTCATCTTACGAGTATAATACCCACCTGAGAAACAATAGAGGATCCAGGATTGGGACCGCCACAGCATAGAGTCTGACCAATTTCACCCTGCGTGGACACGCGGCCTCTTCTTTACCTGCATTTACAGATGGTTGCGTGTCTCTACCTGCTTGGGTCACCACAATCTCACTGGATGGAAGTCATTTTTTTCTTTTTTTTTTTAAATTTCTCTCTAATCATAAAAATTTGACATCTGTACTATACTATATGGGCTCTTCTACCTCCCTCATCTTTTTTTTCTTCCAGTGAATACCTTGGGTCTTTTTATGGGTCTCCAATCAGCCTTTTCGGTCTGACTCCTTGGACCTTTGAGGACCACAACCACCTGGATCCCAAGTCTAATTTAGCCAATTCAGCATGCGTTCATTAAATTAACATATACATTTTAATATATATATATATATATATATATATATAATAGGCCAGGGATATGCAATCAGCGGACCTCCAGATGTTGCAGAACTACAAATCCCATGAGGCATAGCAAGACTCTGACAGCCACAAGCATGACACCCAGAGGCAGAGGCATGATGGGACTTGTAGTTTTGCAACAGCTGGAGGTCCGCTAATTGCATATCCCTGTTATAGGCTAATGAATGCAAAGAAAGTTTGAAAAAGTAGACTGATTTTCAATATTTAAATGTAATTATTTTTTTTAATACTGCAATTGTATGTGACCAGAACAATATTAAACATTGGAACATTGTCATCTTTCAGCTGCTGTGGCACCTGCAAGGCTTAATATTTTTTTTTAATTAAGTTTTTCTAACACTGTAATTTTATCTGACAATACCAGTATTAAACACATGAGCCCTGTCATCTTCAAGCTGCAGTGTCACTTGGAAGGCTTATTTTTTTCTGACACTGTAATTGTATCTGAAAAGAACAATATTAAGCATAGGAAAACTGTCATCTTCCAGCTGCAGTGGCACCTTCAATGCTTAATTTTTTTAAATTACTTTTTTCTAACACTCTAATTTTATCTGACAAGAACATTATTAACCACTTCAGCTCGGTAGGATTTACCCCCTTAATGACAAGCCATTTTTTTTGTGAAACGGCACTGCGTTATTTTAACTCACTATTGCGCGGTTGTGCGACGCTGTACCCAAGTAAAATTGATGTCCTTTTTTTCCCCACAAATAGAGCTTTCCTTTGGTGGTATTTGATCACCTCTGCATTTTTTAATTTTTTTGTGCTATAAACAAAAAATTGTCCATTTTGAAAAAAATAATTTTTTTTTTTTGCTTCATGCTGTAACACATATGCCAAAAAAATGTGAAAAAAGAAATTTCTTCATCAGTTTAGGCCAATATGTATTCTTCTACATATTTTTGGTAAAAAAATCCCAATAAGCGTATATTGATTGGTTTGTGCAAAAGTTAGTGTCTACAAACTACGGGATAGATTTATTGACTTTTAATGGTAATTACTAGTAATGGCGGCGATCAGCGATCTTTAGCGGGGCTGCGACATTGCGGAAGACAAATATGACATTTTTTTGGGGTCCAGTGACGCCAATACAGTGATCAGTGCTAAAAATGCACTGATTACTGTATAAATGACACTGGCAGGAAAGGGGTTAACACTAGTGTTGATCAAAGGGTTAACTGTGTTCCCTCTGTGTGTTTTCTTACTGTGTGGGGAAAGTGTTGACAGGAACAACACAGAGATCGCTGTACCTAATCACTGGGATTATGTGATTAGGACCAGAACAGCGATCTCTGTTTCTACGGGGAACAGAGCAAATCCCGGTTCTGCCTCTGTGGAGCGATCGCAGCTGGCTGGCAGACATCAGGCACGCGTATCTGCTCCTCCTCTCTGAAGCGGGCATGCAGGTACGTTGTTTCGCCAATAGAGCTGCCGTGCCGCAGTACATATATGCTGTGGGAAGTCTTTAAGTGGTGAAAAGAAAAGTATGGGTTCTCGGTAAAAGAAAAAAAAAATCATACTCGCCTAGGTTCCGATGCTGCATCTGTCCCCTGCCGGCTATAATACCAAGAACTGAGCGATCAATCATCATCAATCACCGGCTCTCTGCTCTGCCCCTCCAGAGCTCACTGAAGCACTGGGCTGTGCAGGGGACGGGAGAGGCTGGCTTAGACTCTCAGCAGTTCGCTGAGAGGCTGAGCCAGCTGCCAGTCCTGGCATCTGGTTGGATCCCGACCATAAGGGAACTTTTCAGATCCTAGACTGTCTTGGTGACCTCAGCTTTAGCCCACTGCTGGCTGTAAAATGGGTCATAGGAGTGCAGAAAGAACTGAACTCCTGTGGTCCATAAAAGCACAGCCAAAAAAGCTTTGGCCATACTTTTAACACAGGAACCCTGTCATCTCTAAGCTGCAGTGGTGCCTGCCAGGCTAGTACTGTAATTGTATCTGACAAGAACAATATTAAACACAGGAACCCTGTTATCTTCAAGCTGCAGTTGCATCTACAAGACGTGTGTTTTTTTTTTTTTGTAGTGAAGCCTCCAGCCTGCATTTTATGACCATGTCAAAACTGATATTGTGATCTCATGATTTAGAACAACTGTGATTGGCCGCTGCTGACTACCAGGATTCAGAGCTGCCAGACAAGGGAGAATGTAGGCTGGTGGCTCAGATAAGGGGGGTGCTTATTAACCCATCTCCAGAAGGGGGTATAGTGTTAATTTAATAAATATTTAAACGTTTTACAAGTGGATATTCACAAAATAGCATCTCTCAAAAAGCCATAAGTACACTGCAGGGTACAATGTGGAACACAGCAAGGGTAAAAGCTGACGCGTTTTGGGGGCATACCCCCTTCCTCAGAGCTGAGCTGCTTTGGACACTTGGCCTTGGCGTCCAGAGCAGCTTAGCTCTGAGGAAGGGGGTACACCCCCGAAACCTATCAGCTTTTACCCTTGCTGTGTTCCACATTGTACCATGCAGTGTACTTATGGCTTTTTGAGAGATGCTATTTTGAGAGTATACACTTGTAAACCTTTTACCTATTTATTAAATGTTCTCTGGTAAAGCACTAGGTGTGGGTGGCCTTCCTTTCCTTTTGTTTTTCTAGTGGCTGTTGTATTACCCCATCCGAGGCGGGCAGCATCCCTCTGGTCTATAAACATTGATATCCTGGTTGCCTGCTACCATGGAGGCCTTTTAGTGCTGGAAGTGACTGCTTTTTCTTGGTATAGTGTTAGTATATAGATTGTAGACGTAAAAGGGGTTAAACGAATGCAGCTGTTTAGCCAACAATATGGTCACCCCCCCAATCCCAATTTACTGATATGTTCACTTTAAAGGTCCATCTACTGTTGACTCCTCTAAAAAGGGTCTGAATTAATATTTATATTTAAAGTGTTGCTTAAAAAAAAATTAAAGAATAAAATAAAGTATACAAAGGCCCCAGTATTAGATTCTTGGTATGTCCTGTGCTGTTTTTGTTCGCTTCACACCTAATACTTAGAAAATGCATAAAGCACCAATTGTTTCCTCTGCATGTAAGGTGGCTGTCCGTAGATCCATGGACTCCAGCTAAATGCACTGTTACATTTATAAAAGGAAAACAAATTGCTGCATTCCATGAAACCATTGTGCTTTGACATTCAGCAAGATTAATTTACAGCCTGTTTTTCATTAAAAGTCTGTAAACTAGACATTCCTTTGCTAAGTTCTTTAATTGCTCTCAAAACCTCTAAAAGCATATATACTACAACCCACATTAAAGTAGAACTGAAGGGAAAACTTTATGCTATCCAAAATGGAAAACTAAAGGGAGGGTTATAACCTTGTCAGGTTTATTTTGCAAACTGTGTCCCCATTAGGAAAATTTCCCTTCACTTCCTGCCCTATAGCCACAACAGGATATGAGATAAAATCCCTTCAAAGTGAGGGAATCCCTGGTTGTCACCAGAACTAGTGTCCCCATTGGGGAACTTTCCCTTCACTTCCCATAGTCACTACAGGAAGTGAGCGGAAATCCCTCCAAAGTGAGCAAATAACAATACTAGTGTCCTAATTGGAGAGCTTTCCCTTCACTTCCTGTCCCATAGCCCCACAGCAGGAAGTGAAAGGAAATCCCTCCAAAATTAGGAAATCCCAGAACTTTTGCCCCCTTTGGAGGTATTTCCCTTCCACTTCCTGTCACATAGTCACAACAGGCAGTGAGCGGAAATTCTTCCAAAGTGAGGAAATCCCAGAACTAGTGTCCCTATTGGGTAGACTTTCCTTCACTTCCTGTCCATGGTCACAACAGGAAGTGAGAGAAAATCCCCCAAAAGTGAAGGAATACTTGGTTGTCACCAGAACTTGTGTCCCTATTGGGTAGATTTTCCCTCACTTTTTTTTACCATAGTCACAACAGGAAGTTAGCGGAAATCCCTCCAAAGTAATCCCAGAATTATTGTCTCCATTGGAGACATTTCCCTTCGCTTTCCATCACATAGCCACAACTGGAAGTGAAAGGAAATCCCTCCAAAGTGAAAGAATCCCAGGATGTCACCAGAACTAGTGTCCCCATTGCAGAGATTTCACTTCACTTACAATCCCGTAGTCACAACAGGAAGTGAGAGAAAATCCCCGGAAAGCAAAGGAATCCCTATTGGGTAGATTTCCCTTCAATTTCTGTCCCATAGTCACAACAGGAAGTGAGCAAAAATCCCTCCAAAGTGAGGTAGTCCCAGAACTAGTGTCCCCATTGGAGACACTTCCCTTCACTTTCTGTTGCATACCCACAACAGGAAGTGAGCAGAAAAGTCTCCAAAGTGAGGAGATCCCAGAACTATTGTCCCTATGGGAGAGACTTCCCTTCCTGTCCCATAATCACAACAAGAAGTGAGCAAAAAGCCTTCCATAGTGAAGGAATCCTGGGATGTCATCTGAACTATTTTCTCCATTGGAAGATTTCCACTCTATTCCTGTGACCCAAAATTTGGGATTTTCTTTTACTTTTAGTGATAACAGTAAACATGACAAATATATGGGGCGAGTCTACCTAACTGGGACAGCAAAAAAAAAAAAAACTGACATGGGTTCTATTCTCTCTCCACGTTATCCAAAGCGAAACAAAAAGTTTTGCCTTCGGTTATAACTGATTTTAAATTACTTCTAACCCCCCCAACATTATACTATATTTTCCAAAAGCAGAGGCCATGGAGAATAAATGGTGATTGTTGCAATTTTTTATGTCACAAGATAATTTGTGCAGCCATTTTATGAAACACAAATTTTTAGGGAACACAAACCCATTATAATACCCAAATTTTGGGTAAAATATAAAAGATGATGTTACATCAAATAAATAGATGCCACACATGTCAGGTTTTAAAAGTGTGCATGTCTGTGAAATGGCAAAAAACTACAAACTGACAAACCCCCTTGTAATAGCACTGGGCAAGTGATCGGTATTCTTTATGGAGACATCAGGGGTATATTAGACCCCTGATGTCTCCCCTGCCCACCAAAGGAGCTGACCAAGCATAGATCATGATTGATCAGCTGCTTCCCTGACTGTAACAGCCAGAGAATGACGACTTTGAAACCAGAAAGGACTAAATTCTTTGTCACTTCCAGGAACATTTGTCCCAGAGGAGATGGAGAAACATCCATTCCTCCATCTCCTCTGTGTGAAGCCATCATTGGCTGTTGAATACATTGTAAATAAAGCTCTGACCTACCTTCTGCTGCTCTCTTGAAGAAGACTTTGCAGCTGCCGCACGTGAGTGCTCCGTAGTGGCACCCGGATGCCTCGTCTCCGCAGATCAAGCAGGTTTTCTGCGGCGGGAAGTAATAGTCAATGGGTAAAAGGTGCTCTCTACTCCCGTCCAGCCTGGAAGAGAACAAAGAGAACAACTAGAGTTACATGAAACTAGAGGCAGTATTGATTTAGACTGCTAAAATCTCCTGTACAGCAGAGCTCGGACTGGTAGAGATAGACACATGACAAGGAGGCAATCAGGTGCTCTGTAGTACACATGGGCTGGCAAGAAGCATTCTGATAGGAGGGGAGAGCCGAGTGAGCAAATGGGGTGACTCATCACTGAGCTTATGCTAGCCCTTTATTGTCCAATCACTGAGTGGTTGGATTAAAAGTCAATATAGTGAGCACTCAACTCAAAACCCAGGCCACTTGGTCACTAATGTGTTTGTCAGAGTATATAGACAGGATGTTGTGGGGCAGTTGCAGTGTCCTATCAGGGCTGTACAGTATATATTCATAGTATGAGTCATGTAAGCATATAAAAAATGTAAAGGAAAAAACAATGACCACTGCAATACCGCATGTGGCCAGGTTTTCGGAGGCAGCCGGAAATTCTCGTAATTCCTAAGAAATACCGAGAGTATAATCACTTTCCGAGCATTGCCGAGTGATCCCAACGTTTTGGAGGCTCACCAGCCCCCCCCTTAAATCTGGCCACATGCGGTATTGCATACACTAGACGCCCCTGTAACTGTGGCCATATACAGTACTGCATAGACAAGCAGTGACTGTGGAACAAATTAACCTTGTTTCCTATGGGGAAACATGCTTTGCTATACGAGTGCTCTCTTAGAACGGATTATGCTCATAATCCAAGGTTCCACTGAATGTGTGTATATGTGTGTGTGTATATATATGTGTGTGTGTATATATATATATATATATATATATATATATATATATAATACACACACACGCACAGCGGGTAAAATAAGTATTGAACCTGTACATACATATTCACGTGTTCAATACTTTTCTAGGTAACTATATTTCTTCAGGTGAAATTTTCACCACATGACGGTAACAACCCATGCAATCCATACATACAAAGACACCAAAACAAATACGTTCAGAAAAGAAGTTATGTGTAATAAAATGGAGAGACACAGGGAAAAAAGTATTGAACACACAAACTGACTAACTTTGTACAAAATCCTTTGTTGGTAATGACCGCTTCAAGATGCCTCTTGTAGTCTCATGCGTTGCTGTGATTTTGGTCCATTCTTCCACACAAACCGTCTTCAAATCTTGAAGGTTCCATGAGCCTCTTCTATGAACTCTGATCTTTATTCTTTCCATAGATTTTCTATTGGATTCAAGTCAGGTAATTGGCTGGGCCATTCTAGCAGCTTTATTTTCTTTGAAACCAATTGAGAATGAACTTTTGCTTTGTCTTTGGCATTGCCTTGCTGAAATGTCCACCCTCGTTTTATCTTCTTCATCCTGGTAGATGGCAGCAGATTTTGCGAATGTCTTGGTACATTTTTCCATTCATCCTTTCTTCAATGATATGAAGTTTGCCGGTACCGTATGCTGAAAAACAGCCCCACATCCATGATGTTCCCACCTCCAAACCGCACTGGGGGGATGTTTTTGGGGTGATGCGCCATTTGACCTTCAAACATGGTGATTATTATGGCATCCAAGTTCAATTTTGGTCTCATCTGGCCAGACTATATTCTCCCAGTATTTCACAGGCTTGTCTAAATATTGTGCAGCAAACCTTGAATGAGCTTTAACATGTTTTTTCTTCAGCAATGGCATTTTGCCTGGTGAACATGCCGTATGAATGCATTACTTATTGTTTTCTTTGACAAAAATGTATCTGCTAACTGCAGGTCTTTATGAAGCTTTCTTTATGGTGAAATGATTTTCTTTCCACTTCTGGATAATGGCCCCAACAGTGCTCACTGGAACACTCAGAAGTTTAGAAATCCTTCTGTAGCCAATGCCATCAGTATGTTTTGCAGCAATAAAGCTGCAAAGGTCTTCAGAGAGCTCTTTGCTTTTACCCATCATGACATGTTTCTTGTGTGACACCTTGGTAATGAGACACCTTTTTATTTATAGGCCATCAGTTGAGACTGAACCAGCTGATATTAATTTGCACTGACAAGGGGGCAGGATTGCTTTCTAATTACTTATAGATTTCAGCTGGTGTCTTGGCTTCCCATGCCTTTTTGCACCTCCCTTTCTTCAAGTGTTCAATCATTTTCTCTGTGTCATTCAATTTTATTACATATAACTTAATTTCTGAACTTCTCTGTTTTGGTGTTTTTGTATGTATGGATTACATGGGCTGTTACTGACGTGGTGAAAATTTCATGTCCATAGTACCTTTAGAAAAACAGTGACGCGGTCAATACTTATTTTACCTGCTGTATCAAATACAATCAAAGAATATAAAAAATTGGTATAACGTTGTACGAAAAATAGTATATATTAGTAACATTAAGTGAAGCTAAACAAGTAATGGAATTAAATAACATTAACCACTTCAATACAGAGCAATTTTACCCTTCCTGCCCAGGCCTTTTTTCAGCTTTCAGCACTGTCACACTTTGAATGACAATTGCGTCAAGCACTACTGTACCCAAATTATTTTTTAATCATTTTCTTCACACGAACAGAGCTTTCTTTTGGTGGAATTTAATCACTGCTGGGTTTTTTATTTTTTACTAAAAGAAAAAAGACCGAAAATTTTGAATTTTTTTTTTTTTATTAGTTACTGTCATTAAATTTTGTAAATGAGTAATTTTTTATCCTGCACTGATGTGCACTGATGAGGAGGCACTAAAATGCCGCACTGATAGGTGGCACTGATGGGCACTAATAGGTGGCTAGGATAGGCAACACTGATGGGCAGCACTGATGAGCAGGCACTGATGGGCACTGAGGCTGCACTGACTGGCATCACTAATGGGCACTGGTTGGTGTCACTGACAGGAACTGATTGGTTTCAGTGATGGGCACTGATTGGTGTCACTGATGGGCACTGCTGGGGCTTTCATGTAATCAGGGCACTGATGATCAGTGCCCTGATTACCTGTCCTGGTCTCCCCTGCAAGGAGATACTGCTGATCGGCACTCCTCGCCACACACACACACACACACTGTCAGTGTGAGGCGAGGAGAGCCAATTAACGGCACTTCTGCATTTACATGTGACCGGCTGTGATTGGCTCTTTACAGAGATTGGGCTTGTGCCATGTCCTAGGAACACGGTGTCGCTGTTCTGGATCACCATCATATGACATCCTCCCATAATGAGAACCGCACCGCTCCTCCATCATTTGACGGTGGGGGGGTGGCAAGTGGTTAAAGAAATAATACATCAATTAATTTAACTGACACAATAAAACGGTGTATTTATATACATGATTAAGTGGTGATGTGGGTCAGTATAGACAAATGATATCTATGTACAGTGGGGAAATAATGATTTGATCCCCTGCAGATTTTATAAGTTTGTCCACTTACAAAAAAATGACAGGTCTATAATTTTTATCATAGGTGATAATCTGTCTCTATCATTTAAAATACAAACAAAAATCCAGAAAAAAAAACATATGCTACACATGTTATAAACTGAGTTGCAGTTCAGTGAGTGAAATAAGTATTTGATTCCCTACCAACCAACAATAATTCTGGCTCCCACAGACTGGCTACAGTAGTCTCATGTGGTACACAGATTAGTCCTGTCAATTTAAGAAGGTGCTCCTAACGACAACTCATTATGTGTATAAAAGACACCCAACCACAGAATCCCTTTCTTCCATGCAAACTTCACCATCATAGGTAAGACCAAAAGAGCTGTCAAAGGACGTCAAAGGACATCAAGGACAAGATTGTAGACCTGCAGAAGGCTGGAATGGGCTGCAAGACCATCAGCAAGAAGCTTGGTGAGAAGGAGACAACTGTTGGATCGATTATTCGCAAATGGAAGAAATACAAAATAAACCTCAATCGCCCTCGGTCTGGTGCTCCATGCAAGATTTCTCCTCATGGGGTAAGGATGATCTTCAGAAAAGTGAGGGATCAGCTCAGAACTACACAGGAGGAGCTTGTGAATGATCTCAAGGCAGTTGGGACCACAGTCACCAAACAAACCATTAGTACCACAATATGCCGACGTGAATTGAAATTCTGCAGCACCCGCAAGGTTCCCCTCCTCAAGAAGGCACATGTACAGCCTGTCTGAAGTTTGCCAATGAACATCTAAATGATTCTGAGAAGGATTGGGAGAATGTGCTGTAGTCAGATGAGACCAAAATTGAGCTCTTAGGCATTAACTCGATTCGCCGTGTTTGGAGGAAGAAAAATGCTGACTGTGAACCTAGGAACACCATCCCTACAGTCGAGAACTGAGGTGGAAACCTTATGCTTTGGAGCTGTTTCTCTGCTAAAGGCACAGGCTGACTTTGCTGCATTGGGGGAGCAATGGTCATGTACAGTAAAATCTTGAAAGAGAACCTACTTCCCTCAGCAGAACACTGAAGATGGGTCTTCCAGCATCACAATGACCCAAATATACCACCAAGGCAATGAAGGAGTTGCTCAGAAGAAGCACATTCAGGTCATGGGGTGGCCTAGCCAGTCTTCAGACCTTAATCCTCTAGAAAATGTTTGGAGGGAGCTGAAACTTTAAGTTGTCAAGCGACAGCCAAGAAACCTTAAGGATTTAGAGAAGATCTGTAAAGAGTGGACCAAGATCCCTCCTGAGATGTGTGCAAACCTGGTAACCAACTACAAGAAGTGTCTTACCTCTGTGCTTGTCCACAAGAGTTTCTCCACCAAGTACTAAGTCATGTTTTGCTTGGGGATCAAATACTTATTTTACTCACTGAACTGCAACTCAATTTATAACATTTGTATTATATGTTTTTTTTCTGGATTTTTGGTTGATATTCTGTCTCTATCATTTAAAATACACCTATGATAAAAAAAAATATAGACCCTTCATTTCTTTGTAAGTGGGCAAAGTTACAAAATCTGCAGGGGATCAAATAATTATTTTCCCCACTTTGTACATGTGTGTGCATATAATATACTTTGTATGTGTGTGTATGTATGTACGCGTGTGTGTGTGTCTATATATATATAACTGGAAAAAAAAGTATTACATCAAAAAAAGCACATGCCAGTTGTGTTCAAATCCAAACTCTTTATTATCACATCATAAAAAATTATGGGTCTGTATCATAATATTTTATGATGTGAGTAATAAAGATTTTGGATTTCAACACAGTTGGCTCTTCGATTTTAAGAAAAAACTTTTGGGTAATGTATATATTTTTACATTTTTAATAGTATATTGGGCTCATATTAGTCATTGCAGACAGGCTACTATTTCTTTTTTTATATATCTATATTTATAATAGCCTGCTCTGCGGTGTTATGAAGTTGTATTTTACTGGATCTGGCACTCGGTGAGAGCGGAAGAAGAGGAAGTCATTGTGCTTTCTTTAGACATTGCACTTTTTTCTCTTCTCCATCCCTGCCAATTCTATGCTGGTAAAACATGGGAGGAGATAATTTAGACCAGCATCCAGTTGGGTGCCATTACTGCACCTTATTAAACTGGCCATTGGGGTTCATCAGCATGGCTGTTCCTCAATGTGCTGTGGTGGGAAGCAGAGATCATGATCTATGCTCCTCACCCCACCAACATAAACTGCTCAGAAGTGGAGATGAGTCTCTGTTTTGATAAATGGACGCCCTTAGGCGCACAGCTCCGTCCTCAGATTGGAAGTATTGTGAGCGGATTGCAGGGGCAGGTAGCAATAACTGGTGCATGAAAGAGATTTTCTGAGGTTCTTCATGCAAAACTATTGCTGTGATGAGCATTACTATTATAAGATACACTGACACACGTGTAATACAAGGGCTTAGGTCTGTTGTTTTAAAGCAAGGGGGCTGTAATAGAAACACCATGATTCCCCAGCTATTTGGCAATGAAATATCCACTGAGATCATTTCTATAATCAAAGCAGCAGCTATAAGTGATATCTCTTACAGTGATTACAGCTGATCTCTCCACAAACGGCTAAATACACATGAAATACATATATGAAAGCTTTGTTACCGGCCAATTGATTTTTATTCCTGTCCATCCAGTCCTAAGAAATACACAGCTCATACTACAATAATGTGATGGTCACAGGGAAGACATCTTCTATTGGTGGTCAGTGGGAAGAATGCCCCTTACAATCGTGGTTGGTGGGAAGAATGCCCCTTACATTGGTGATCGGTGGGAAGAATGCTCCTTACATTGGTGGTCGCTGGGCAGAATGCTCCTTATATTGGTGGTCAGTGGGAGGAATGCTCCTTACATTGGTGGTCAGTGGGAAGAATGCTCCTTACATTGGTGGTCAGTGGGAAGAATGCTCCTTACATTGGTGGTCAGTGGGAGGAATGCACCTTACATTGGTGGTCAGTTGGAAGAATGCTCCTTATATTGGTGGTCAGTTGGAAGAATGCTCCTTACATTGGTGGTCCGTGGGAGGAATGCTCCTTACATTGGTGGTCAGTGGGAAGAATTTTCCTTACATTGGTGGTCAGTGGAAAGAATGCTCCTTACATTGATGGTCAGTGGAAAGAATGCTCCTTACATTGATGGTCAGTGGAAAGAATGCTCCTTACATTGACTGTTAATTTACATTCCTCGTAAGAAAGGTGACTGGTAGTTACATTCCTCGTAAGAAAGGTGACTGGTAGTTACATTCCTCGTAAGAAAGGTGACTGGTGGTTACATTCCTTTTAAGAAGGGTGACTGGTGGTTACATTCCTCGTAAGGAGGGTGCCTGGTGGTTACATTCCTCGTAAGAAGGTTGACTGGTGGTTATATTCCTCGTAAGAAGGTTGACTGGTGGTTACATTCCACGTAAGGAGGGTGACTGGTGGTTACATTCCTCGTAAGAAGGGTGACTGGTGGTTACATTCCTCGTAAGAAGGGTGACTGGTGGT